>CAHIKZ030001351.1:510000-535096 GCA_903632075.3 Acanthosepion pharaonis
AAAACTTGAAATTATATTTGGGAATAATCAAAATTATTTGTGCAATCCAGCGAAAGTCAGCCATGAAATAGAAATAATTGTACGGAAAGTAAGGACCTACGTACATCATATTGCCTTTACATTAAATGGCGGCAGAAAAAATGTCGTTGAACTTTTAAAAGGTAAGCTTAAATATTGACTTCTTTAGTTTATCATCTACTGCTCATCATCTATTGTGATGAAGGCCGAATCAAGAGCCCTACGCAGGAGGTACCTTAAATGCCGCCTGAGAGAGCGATTTTAATGTAGTCTTTTTCTGTGTTCCGTGTCTTTTAAGGGCGTTGCCGATCAATACTCTCCACATGTCCCGGTCCTTTGTAGCTCTTAATAGATTTTGTCTTTTTGCAATCGCTTCCAAACGCTGTTCCGTCATCCATTTAATTTTCCGTTAAGTAGGTTAGGCGTTGTTTCTTTGTATTCCCATTGCCTTCATTATGACCTGTGAGTATTAAATTTTCCAAACCCTCTTTCTTCATTATGTGCCCTAGAAATGTCACCTGTCTTTTCAGGATCCTTATTGGTTCCATTTTCTCTACAACTTTTTTAGTATCTGTCTATATTTCTGAGATGAGGTATTATCTACATTATTCAGACTATTGTCCTCATCTTTGTCGCCATATTTAGTACAACGTTTCGGCCGTTGTACGCTCCGGTCTTCTTCAGGTGATTGGAATGTCGAACTGAACCCTTTATTTCGCTCACTGGGGTAGACAGTTCTAGTTCCACGTGCCATGTTTAATGAATGTCAATTATCAGTTATCTCCTGTTAATTCCCCTCTCCAAATTCTCCAATGCCTTAACCAGGTATTGAACTCACACTCTTTGGGTCCTGTCACTGGATCTAACTAACGCCTTTAGTCACTGTGTCCTTGAGGACATCTGTGTATGAATTTCTAGGTATTATAAACCTAATGTCTTCAGCAACGTTTTTTATCAGTGCTCATGTTGCAATTTTTTACTGTTACCATTACATGTTATTACCAGAGCTCATATTACAATTTTTTATTATCGCTTTTCTCTGGCACTCCTTATTACTGGTTCCCATATTGTATTCATTTCTATGCTTGGTCGGCACAGGAGATTTTGTGGTCTAGCATATGTGCTGATTCCTTAAGTTTACGAAACATTGCACGTGGAACTAGAACAGTCTACTCCAGTGAGCGAAATAAAACGGATCAGTTCGACATTCCAACTACCTGAAGAAGACCGGAGCGTACAACGGCCGAAACGTTGTAATATGTATGGCGACAAAGATGAGGACAATAGTCCGGATAATGTAAATAATGAACTTTTTTTAGTATTCTAGGCATCATTGTCCACAACCATATTTCTCTTCATCTGTCAGGAGTTTGTCTAGCACTCATTGCCACATAGGATCGCAAGTATTTCGTACATGTCCAGTCAAACTCAGATGACGAGAACAGTGTGTGAGGAGGAAATTAAACTGCCGTCATCTTTACTAAATCTAGTTTAGGGCGGCACAATGGCTCGTCTAGACCTAGTGCAATGGTTTTGCATGCCCAATAACCCCTTATCACTACATTTCAGTATGCCCTCACGTTCCATGACTGTCTGATTCAAAAGGTGATTGTTTTTTAATCATTTCATCCCCAGCTAGGCAATAAAGCCACTAACACGCAAGGGGTTACAGAGTGTGAGAGAATATGATAAAAATGTGCTGTTATTGAAAGAAGACAATAAAAGAACAAGAATTAGGAAGACAGAAGATAACAATTAACACCGCCTTAACATTTTTGAAGATCAAAGTTGACTGGGAAGCAAGAAGGCAGAAAAAAGTTCCATACGATAGCAGAAACAGTTTGCATAGAAATTACGGTTGCATCTAACCATTTCAACTATAAAATAATGAGAAATTGTGCTCAAATTGGAAGCGTTAAAATTAAGAAGCCATTCCTTGCTCCATTTAACAACAAATTCTACGTCATTATTTAGTCAGCTGTCAATTTGACTTCATCGAACAGATCAGATTGACTACAAAGACAGGAGTAAATATTTGCGTCATTCGCATAGATACCATGATGCGAATAGATGATTCTTACGAATACACATTACCACCTGATGCCCACTTAGACATACAAGAATCTTTACAAACCTACATACTAATACATATTTATTTACGGTTTTAATACACGTGTCTAAACAATGGGAAATGATCCAAAAATAATTGAAAATACCAGTGTTTTCTGTATTTTTGTCTGTTTTTTTTTTCACTCTCACTTTTAAGTAATTTTTGTTTAAATTCATAGTCGTAATTTTACTATACACGTAAGTCATATTGTTGGGAAAAAATGTTTATTATAATAATGGTTTGAAGCTTATCTATATAATATGCGATTGTCTGCGTGCAAATTTGGCGCGTCCGTCCGGTGCATAATGATTTAAGTTAATCTAGGTTAAGTGAATAAGTTTTAAAAATACAAGTTTATACAGAAAATATTTTATTCTAACTTTCATCAAATAGACAACTATTTTAATTAAAATATTTTTAAGTTAAAGACAGACACAAAGAGATCCCGATTTGCTGTTTCGTAGAGTTTTTTGTAGAGGAATTATATTTCAACTTTCTTTAAACAAACAAAATTTCTGCCATTTTAAAGAAATATTTTCTGCCATTTTAAAGAAATATTTTTAAGTTAATCTGATTTAAAGTTCAAGTTTATCCCGGAAGTTCTATTCTTGTTTAATGCTGTAAACGAGACCAATGGTGACGGGAACGGATTGAAATATTTAAATGAATCATAATTAATTTAACTTTCATTTTAATTGAATGTTAACCTGAACTGTCAGTGATCCAATTAGTTACTAGCAGTCTAGTATTATTTAAAATTATAATCATAGGGAGTATATTTAGGGGTGTCTATATGGCGTCAGTGGCTCAATGGTTAGTGGACAGGACCTGTAGGTGGCGGTTTCGTGTTTCATTGAATACATGATTGCCCATATTTTATGTTTACCACGTGAACTCCGCTACAAATATATTGATTTTCTAAGCATAGCTTAGATGTGGCACAAGGCCGAAATTATGGGGCACCCAGTGAGGATCGAACTCACTATTGAGTTGTAACTGTTTTAGCCAGACAAACTTGCTAACAATTAAACCACGCAAAGGTGCCCCTCCGATACAAACATAAGAGGGATATTAATAATGGTATATAATAATGTCTATGCAAGTGTTCCCTGAGGTATGAAAATTATTTCAAGAGTTTTACAGGAGAAACGCTGGTTTAGAGTGATAAAATCAACAATACACAGAAATTCAGCTTTTAAAATCTTTGCGGTTCTGTCCGGCGTGAAACACGAAATTCCGGAAGTAGAGTGTTTTCTTTATTAACCAGGCGATCTCTTTTCTTTCAGATTATCATACTTTTTCTTCTTCGCTATTTCTTATTTTTCATTGCATTTCCAACACTACTTTCAAATTCTCTCACTCTTTCAATCTCTCTCTCTCACACACACACACACTCTCCCTCTCTCTCTCCCTCTCTCTCCCTCTCTCTCCCTCTCTCTCTCCCTCTCCTTCTCTCTCTCTCTCTCTCTCCTTTGTCTCATGAGCGAATTCCCTTGGCTAATGTTTCTATGGAACTAATGTTCCATGTCATCATTATATTCTCCAACGTTTTTCCATTGAGTTTTGTTCATTTACTTCATTCACTAGACTTACACCTACGTGCTACTTTCACTTTCGTTTTCGTCTCCACCTTTTAAAAAATTTACCGCGTCTTTACTCAGCGACGTTTCACTTGATTCATTTATATATTCCCGATTCAGAGACAGTCTGTTTTTTTTTTTATTATATTTTCTTTTAATGCTTTCATTTATTTTTTTCTTCCATTCCGACCTTCTTTTTCCTTCAAAATTTCTTCATGAATAAATAAATGGAAAACTTCGACGAAGAATTAATTCTCTTTAATTGTTTGACGGACTTTTATAGTTTTTACGATTTGTTTTTTTAGCATTTAACTTGTTTACTTTATTTTATCGCTTTAAAAAAAATTTTTTTGTAAGAATTTTGTGGCTACAATATCTTCCGTATGCTTTCTAATTATGTCAACTGTTTTACACGATCACGTGATATTCTTTTCTTTTTTTTAAAACTTAATTGTCGCAATTTATTCTTTTCCCTGTATATTTTTCTTTTCATCTCAATCACATTCATGTCTTTTTTTTCTTTTTAAAAAAAAAAAGAAATTAATTCTTTTCACACTCATTCAGCTATTTTTGGAATCCATCCTAATTTGCACGCTAGTTCTGCCGCAAAATGAAAAGCATCGTTTGTTTTCTCCAGACTCATCGAAAATAGATCTATTGTAGGTGTTCCGCTTTCCCCTAAACTTTAAACACCTCACCACACTCGAACTAATTAAACAGTCACTGTTTCCCGAAACTGCCTGCTGCTGTCAGCCTAATCCAACATTTCACATTTCTTTCAAGCGTGCTATCATCAGACCGACTTTACAACCAGAAGGACTTTTACCCGAATCTTTTAGACAGGTTTTCTCTTCAATATCTCTCTACATTTCTGAGATGAGGTATTATGTACATTATTATCCTCAAGGACACATAGCACAGTGGATAAAGGCGTTGGTTAGATCCAGTGACAGAACTTAAATGAGTGTGAGTTCAATACCCGGTTAAGGCAGCGGAGAACTTTCAGAGGGAAATTGATAGGAGATAACTGATAACTGACATCCATTAAACATGGCACGTGGAACTAGAACAGTCTACCCCAGTGAGCGAAATAAAGGGTTAAGCTCGACATTTCAACCACCTGAAGAAGGCCGGAGCGAACAACGGCCGAAACGTTCTAATAAATATGGCGACAAAAATGAGGACAATAGTCCGAATAATGTAAATATTGTAGGTTTTCTCTTACTATTATACATTGATAAGTACGGAACGGTTTTATCTTTTTTGGCTGTAGCTGGTATTTGGAAAGAAAGAGAGCACTTCTTCTTAGAATCAGGAAGAAAAGATGAAATTCCTAAGCTCCATAATGAGGAAAGACGTCTTGAAAAATGCTATACTCATGAAACATATTGAAAGCAAGCGTGGCAGTGAGAAGGAACACGAAGCTTACCTAACGAGCTTCTGTAAATGCATGTCAAAAGAGTGAGAAACATTGAAACGTCAAATATTGGGGGGGGGGCAGCAAAAGATAGGGAAAGATAGTGGAGAGTCATGATTGCCTAAATCCTGAACGAGCAAGTCATACACAAGAAGATACAAGACATTTCTGAACGCTTTATACTTTATAAAAAAAGAAAAGACAAATTATAATTACGTGTCCACAGTAAAAAAAAAAAAAAAAAAGAGAAGAAAATACTTATAATATTCGCGGTGTTATGTGAGTCTGCCACGTGTTTCGCTGAAATTAAGTAATCGGATTTACAGAACTACTTCATCCTCTGAATAGGAGATTGAACAACTTCTTTTACCTACCGCATCCAGTGGCTGATAATATAAAATATAGTACGAGTGAGTTATACCGCCGATGAACGCGCCATTAAGCTAGCTAAAAAAGAAAAGAAATACTTATAGTAGTCGTTGATTTATGTGAATCTGCCACGTGTTTCGGTAAAATTAAGTAATCGGATTTGCAGAGCTGCTTCATCCTCTGAATAGGAGATTGAACAACTTTTACCTACCTCATCCAGTGGGCGATAAAGTAGAAAAGACGGATTGTGAGTTATTACCGTGCCATTTAGCGAGCGTCGACCGAAATCCATTTACAGAGAAGGTGGTGTAATCACGCATAATCTGGGAAAATTAATTTTCTAGCTTGATACATATTCTCAGTTTCGATATCTTGTCATTTGGGCGTTTATCGATAGCTGTCAAGTCTCTCTCAGCCTATGTTATGGATCGTCTAGATCTCGGTGGGAAACGTAGAATGCGAAAGACGCATAAAAATGTTTTTGTTAATCTAGCTTTATTTTGTACCTATTACGATGTCTGACGATGATTACATCTTTACGTACGCGACCAAAAACAAAATGCTTCTTTTCTTTAGTTTTGTGCAAAAGTGTGACAGAGAGAGAGTCTGGGAAACACACACACACACGCGTATAGATATATATTTTTTAGTGAAATTGGAATAGATTTGAATAGCGAAATTAAATCAGAGCATTTTGTTTACTGATGGGGAAATCTGATCTTGGGCAGAAGTTGTACCTATTGAATCTGGGTCATCAGAAAGACAATGGAAATGGTCGAAATAATTTTCATCGATTAAAAATTGAAATAGAGCTGAGTAAGCTAGAAGGAACTTTGGAATTCACATGATTTTGGTTGAAGCAGCCACAATCCCGTGATAATCGCGTGCGAAGTTGTAGGACCGAGAGTCAGTTATAAACAGCCTGGTTTATCTATATAAACGCGTAGTTATGCTGAAAAAGCGAGACGGGAGAAAATTCCTGAAGAGAGAAGAGAGAATTGGCCCGGGCGAGCGTTGGGAGGAGGAACGCCACTATAACTTAAGCCCCGCACAGAAATCTTTATCCCTCCATCGCAAGAGTCATATATCGTTCTGAGACGATTTAACAAGATAATCACATACACTCACTCTGTCTAGAATCCAGTGTATGAGGGTTTGTTTTTACTTTTCTTTTCTGTAACCTGTTTCTCTTCTCTACTATTCTGTTCTGCTATATAAAAGACATTACCAATTCAACCATTGAATCGATGTTTGTCCGGCTTTCTACAGATATTATTATTATTATTATTTTTTTTTTTTTTTGCTGTATTCTAAATTTCTTAGCGCAGACTCCCCAGCCGTGTCTACATCTTCAGTCGACCGTGAATGGACGGACATCACTTCTGCTTTCTGGATCAAACAAATCACAACGTGGGCAGGAAGCAGGATTAAACCAGCGGACTGGTCGAATAATCTACGGATGCTCAGGGTACCTATGGCCACTCCCTTAAGTTCGGTTAGGACTGAGTAGACACCTCAACCCTGAGAGTAAGACGTCGGAGGTTGAGGGACCAGGGCGAAAGTGTTAGAAAAGCCAAATGCGATAAAAATCAAACTGATGTGGTCGCCTCAGAAAAACATTGTCAGTAAAATATCACAGCTAAAAAGTTACATTAAAAAGTCGTAAACCAATTAAGTCACCCTTATTGACTAATAGGATATACGTTCATTGTTGTTAGTGTGGAGTGTAGAATCGGCAATCCTTCGTCGTCTGCAGCGTTCACACCGTACTAATATCCCTGGAGAAGGCAGGAACACATTATTCTTCGCCTCACACTTACAAGTCAACAGATCACAACATTTATCAGAGAGATGAAATTTAAATTTTTATTATTGCATTACTCCAAAATTTTAACACATCAGTAGAAGGCTATTAATATCAACAACCGAGCACAAATAGTTATTAATTAAAAAATAAATTAGTAATTGATGTGTGGCACCTTGCATTATTAGAAATATTCATAGAAATATGATTTAATTTTTTCTTACTCGGTTACTAAACAGGTTGTTAATTTTTTTTTTTAAACGGAAAATAACTGAGTTGAAAATAATTCACTAAGAGTGTACTAGACGATCCTAAGGAAAGAAGAAGGAAAGAAAGAAAAAGGAAGGAAGGGAAGAAAAGAAAAAAGAGAAATGTATGACGCATGACCCAATTGAGGGTGGAGATAGGAGTCAGAAAGAGATTTAGGTCCTCGTCTTGGCCGATTTTCGAAAGTCATTTTGGTAAGAATGTCGGTCAGAGCACCTAGCCTACTTTTGCATGGAAAGACACCTTATCAATTTGATAAAAAGAGAAATTTTGGGAACAATGAAACAATTTTAATCAGAGAAAAAGTGTCTTTGGGTTGAGGGGAGTGACCGGTGGAACGATATACAGACCTGTTAAGAATTGGACACCCACGTTAATAAAGTAGAGACATTTCAATGTAGATAATTAAGATTTTCGACTATCAGGTAAAACAAAGAGGTAAAAAGAGGGACAATTGCTTTTGGCTCACAGAGGGCGCCAAGAAGGCGGAAAAGATCCTTTCTAAAGTCAAGACTAATTAGCAGCGGGCTGTTTGACAAAGTCCAGGTGAGAGAAAGCCAAAGATTGTCATTTTGCGTACGTGCAAAAGGGCAAAATTGGATTTTGTTTTTTAAACAAGAACGATGTAACCACGCCCGCAAACAGAGGGGAGAGGATGTTCGATCAATAACAATTGGTCGAATACGATCACGTGACCTGCGGAAGAAAAGGAAAGAAATGTTTGATCAATAACAATTGGTCGAATACGATCACGTGACCTGCGGAAAAAAAGGAAAGAAATGCTCGATCAGGAACGATTGGTTGAAAAGCGGTCACCTGACATACGAGAGACTAAGAGAGATGGATGTGCGCCGCCCCACCAAAGGTACTGCGAGGAAGTAGGGGGCGAAAACAATAGCGATAATGGAGAAGACAGAATTAATGCAGTTTTGGAATTATCGAGAAAACCCTGACGCCGACAGACCCACCCCAGTTTGTTGCGGCGTCAATATAAGCAGGACCCCAGTCGACAGAAATCAGTTGAGTTGGAGTTGGAGTTGGAGTTAGAGTTCATCCCGGACGGCAGCGAGAAAAGAACCCCAGACAAGAAGAACTTCCAGCCCAGACGAAGAAGAAGATTGCCTGAAAGCCTGAGAAGAATTGGAGATGCAGACAAGCCGAAAGTCGATGAGAGGTTAAAGTTCATCCCCGGACGGCAGCGAGAAAAGAACCCTCAGACAAGAAGAACTTCCAGCCCAAGTAGATGAAGAAGAAGATTGCCTGAAAGCCTGAGAAGAATTGGAGCTGCAGACAAGCCGAAAGTCGATGAGAAGTTAAAGTTCAGCTCCGGACGGCAGTGAGAAGAGACCACCTCAGACGACAGAGAGTTGCGGCTAAGTTGAAACAAGAAATCTTCCACCAAGTTGAAACAGGAAAACTACCAGCCCAAGCAGACGAAGAAGAAGAAATACAACTCAAGTCGGAGAGAAGAATCAACTGCGAATGATCGATAGAAATTAGCCCCAGTGTCGAACTGAACCACACTCCGACATACATACATGATTCTAGAAAGTAGGTAATTCGACATTTTTCTATTGTGTGATAGAAGCTTGTGCCATAGTCCACAGAGCGGGTCGGGAAATGAGAACAATTTTGTTTTTATGTAACGGACTTTAAGATATAAAAGGTTGTTACCCTTTTATCAGCAATTTTGTTTGGTGTCGTGAGTTTTTATTTTATTTGTGTTTTGCCACCCCGTCGGACTCAACTTGTATCGGCCCCTGATCCCTGCTGGTCCCGTCTGTCTAAGATCTAAACACAGCGTGGGTAGACAGACCGGAGATCGGTATAGTTGCTTTAGTGACCAGGTATTGGAAGCGAGTCGGGAAAGGCGAGGCTGGTGATCATCTGACCAAAGGGTTGGAGCGGCACGCTTGGACCCAGGAGGAGCGACCAGGAGGAGCGACGTCACCGTTGGCGCCGTAACCAAAGGATCCGACACTGGGCCAGGGTGTGTAACCGTCACAAGTGGTGCCGTGACCAACGGATCAACCCTGAGACAGCCACGTCACATATGGTGCCGTGGTGACCGAGGGATTTCAACCCTGAGAAGACACGATCGACCGCCGTTGCTGAAAATTCAGACAGAACTCAGAACGACCCGGGACCAAAGGAAAAGAAAGAACAGAATCGTCTGTAAGGTAGGACACCTTGTTTTGTTTCCCAACCTCGATTGTTGCTGTATAGACTGTCTTTTCTGTAGACATGTCAGATTATGGAGTCAGATAGAGCAGTGGGGGTGAAGAAGAAGTAGGGCGGGGGTTGTCAGTGGATCTAAGGAAGCTGTTGGGTGGACCGAGGGTCCCAGTATTTGATGGCAGCGGGAAGGAGTTTAGGAACTGGCTGGCAATCCTCGAGAAGAGCCGAACCATCTACGAACTCTCGGACCAAGAAACCCTGTATTTGGCATACGATGCCAAAGGGAAAAGCGTCTGAGTTCGTAAGGGGCTCGTGGAGAACCAACTTTGCTTGGCTTGGGAAGAAATAGAAAAGACAACTGACCAAAGAATTCGCCGACGAAGGTACGGCCATAGAGGCCATGAGGGGCCTTTTTAAAACTAACACAGCTGCGGGATGAAACCCGGGAGAATTAGGGGCCCGAGCGGGGAAGCTATCGTCATTGGCATTCCCCGAAGTGGTCAGGGGATAATGCGGTTATGCAGACTCAACTGGCGGACCTGTATGTAGAGGCGCTGAGCGACGAGCGTGTTCGTCGACGTACTGAAAGAAGGACCGCTCGGACTGTCGGCAGCGATAGAGCTGGCCAGGGAGAGCCAGGGGTGTGGGATAAAGTGAAGAGGTGTGGGAAGAAGCAGATACCAAGTCAAGAGGCTGGAAGAAGGGGGTAGGGCGGAAGAGCCCCGTGTGGAATCAGAGGGTTAAGGAAGAGGTGGATCGGGCAGAATTATGGGAAGAGGACCCCAAAAGAAGGGCATGGTCGACCAGGCATGGCTTTTTATAAGCCCACGCCGGGTCGATGATGGCTGGTCTGCTGGACCTGTGGGTACGAGGACCACAGGGCGGTGGAATGTCCGACGAAGTGGGGTTGCCCCAGACTTCGATCGTGACAGATGCATCAGGTGTGGTAAGAAAGGACACCTGGCCAAGTGGTGCGGGCTGAGGAAGGGTGCCCCACCAATATTAACAAAGAAGGCCGAGGCCAAGAAAAGCCAGGGGCCACCCCAGAATTAAGAGGGAGGTGGCCCAGTTAAAAAGGGAGAAATAAAACTTGGACCAGTGGGGGGCGAACCGCTTGAATAGAGGACGGGTTCCCCGAGGATAGACACAAGGCCAACCCAGTTAAAAAGGGAAAGAGCAAAATGTTGGACATGTGGTCGGGCGGGCCACTTTGCGGCAAGCTGTCCAGCAAGAAGGTGCTGGTTTTGCAGGAGGCCAGGACACCTGAAAAGAAACTGTATTCTTAGAAACGGCCATGGGAGACCGGGAGAGGTCCGGCCGGGGGTCGCCCAGGTGCAGGGGGGCGCAGAACTCCACCCTCATGAGAGAAATGAAGGTGATATATTACTACCGGCACCTATGGCTGGGTTAACCCAAGGGTGGGGACCCAGGAAGAGGAAAGCTCAGGTGTTCTCTTCGCTAACGCAAGAGAAAGAACTATCCTGTAGAGCAGAGATAGGTGGTAGAGAGATGAGGGCTTTGGTGGACACAGGAGCATCTGTGTCATTGATGAGAGAGGAAACATACAGGCGGGGTGAAATGGAAGAGAAGGTTACGGGAAGCGGACATAGAGATCACGCAAGCAGATGGGCCCCCCTGGAGATAAAAAGGGATGGTGAGGCTCCCGGTAAGGATTGGGAAAGTGAAAAGCACCCAAAATTTTTACGTAACCCCCGACCTGTGTACGGAGGCAATCTTGGGAGAAGATTGGCTCCGGAGCCAGAGGGCCCAGATAGAGTTTGATCCTATTGCGTTGGTGGTGAACGGCGAGAGAACGCCATTGGGATGCCCACCTGAGGAAGAGATAACCATAGTGGTGGAGGAAGATGTAAAGTTACCTCCTAGGACCGCAGTGTCGGGAAAGGGTAGGCTAATGTCAGAAAAAAGGTACGGAGAGGACCTCTGCAGTTGGTCCCTGTAGAAGGAAAGGGCCTAGAAGTTAACGAGGTAACCCTATGCGAAACGGTAGTGGAGGCAGCCGAGTTGGTGCCCATTATGATGGTGAACCAGGCCCAAAAGACTATCAAGGTTAGGAGAGGGGAGAAGATAGGGAGAGCGCTTCCCCACGAACTCTGAATCGGGTGAGATTCGAGGAGGAACGAAGGAAGCTAGTAGAGCAAACAAAAGGAATCTTAGGTGAGGATATATTAGCACCGGATCAATTTAGAACCAGAGTGGGGGGTCTGTTAAGGAACAATCGAGATGTGGTAGCCCAGTCAGATAAGGAACTAGGTCAGACCCACACAGTCGAAATGAAAATCGACACCGGAGACCACCCCCCTGTGAAATTAAAAACCCTATGAACACCTATACATAAAAAGACCCCTTGTAGAAGAGGCAGTAGAGGAAATGTTGGAAGCTGGGATGATCGAAAGATCGATCTCCTTGGAGCTCCCAATAGTAATAGTAGGTAAGAAAGATGGCGGCCACCGTTTCTGTGTGGATTTTAGAAAGCTGAATTCTATATCGAAGCCGTTGGCGGTGCCATTGCCATTGATAGACGACATTTTGGCATTATTAGGGAAGGCAAAGTACTTCTCTACGTTGGACTTGAGGTCCGGGTATTGGCAGGTAGCCCTGGATGAGGCTGATAAGGAGAAGGCCGCATTCGCGTGTCACCTGGGACTGTTTCAGTTCAGAGTGATGCCATTCGGTTTAGCTAATGCCCCGGGAGTCTTCCAACAGCTAATGTCAATAGTGTTAGGAGGATACGAGAGCTTTGCCATGGCGTATTTGGACGATATCTTGATATTTTTCGGAGACAGTGGAACAACACTTTTTTCATTTAAGGACAGGTGTTGGGAAGGTTGAGGAAACACGGATTAAAATTGAAATTGTCAAAGTGTCAGTTTCTGAGGGAAGAAACTAGGTATTTAGGTTCGTATTAAACGGATACGGTATTAAACCCGACATGGATAAGGTAAAGGTCATAGGAGGAAAATGCTGAGCCTAAGACAGTGAGGGCAGGTAAGAGGTTTTATAGGAGCTATAGGCTACTACCGGCGCTTCGTCCCGGCATTTTCAAGAATTGCCATACCGCTAGTGGCCCTGACGAAGAAATACGCTAGGTTCAAGTGGACAGAGGACTGTCAACGAGCATTTGATTCGCTAAAGGAACAGTTGACAACCGTTCCACTGCTGACGTATCCGGACCTCGCACAAGCCCATGATATTATACATGGATGCTGAAGAGCAGTGTGTAGGGGGCACAAACTTACCCAGCCGTGTCCTGATAGGGAAGGACCAGTGCCAGGCATACCAGAGGAAGTACTGATATACTTCCTCTCCCATAAGCTCTCAGAGACACAACAGAGGTGGCCAGTAATAGAGAGGGAAGCATATGCTATCATGTATGCTCTCCAAAACTGGACTACTATTTAAATGGTGCGGTCTTCACTATAAAGACAGACCACAAGCCTCTGCAGTACCTATTGCAGGCAGAGTGGACAAATAATAAGAAAAATTCAACAGTGGGCACTTTGTTAAGGGCTACCACTGTAAGATAGAGTATTTGGCAGGAAAGGAAAACACGTGCGCAGATTTACTCTCAAGAATACCGAAACAACTGGAAGAAAGATCTGTAAGGGTAGAACAGGGAGTAGATGATAAAGCCTATAGAATAGGAGTAATTAACTCTAATAAGCTAAAAGATCGCCCTATATTAGAATCGGACGAAGAAGGGACGCCCAGATAATAACCGATCCTTACTGGACAGAAGGAATTGAAAAGGAGCAAGCAGACAGTGAAATAGCTGCTCTGAGAGAGAAGGTGAAGTCAGAGAGACCACCAAGTATGCCATAATAGAGGAAAGGCTGTATTATCTCTCAGGAAGGGGATGAAGAAGTCAAACCAAGTTGTATGTGCCCAAAAGTTTAAGACCAGAGATATTGGAACAGTGCCACGGGGGTTGGGTCACATGGGAATTGATAGGACATGTGATCTCATAGGAAGAAAGTACTATTGGCCCAAACTGTACGGAGAAGTCACTAACTATGTTCGAAGTTGTGTAGTGTGCCAGTCGCAGAGCAGAAGGCAGGAAATGGCACCCTTGGAGGAAACAGACGTACCAAACTTCCCCTTCGAGAAAGTGAGTATGGATATCAGGACCATATGGGGAAACTGCACAAGGAAACAACTATATAGTGAGTTTTGTCGATTGGCTAACAAATTGGCCTGAGGCATTTGCAGTACCAGACAAGAAGGCCAGAACTGTGGTCGGGGTTGATAATAAGCGAAATCTTCCCTAGGTATGGTGCCCCTGTGCAATTGGTAACAGATAATGGCACGGAGAATGTGAACAGCATCATGAGAGAGAGGTTTTGACAGGTTTGAATGTAAGAGCACATAAAACATCCCCATATCACCCCAGGGAAATGCTAAAGTGGAAAGGTTTTAGAACCTTGGGAGATGTATTGGCCAAGTTGGTCAGAGAAAACATTGGAAATTGGGACTTGTATTTGACGCAGGCTCTGGCGGCCGTGAGGTTTACGATAAACGAAACCTCCAGATTTTCTCCTTATTTTTTGTTGTTTGGCAGAGACGTGGTCCTGCCTGTAGATAACCTACTGAAGCCCCTGAAGAAGGTATATGGGAGAAGATCATCATCAACTATTGCTGGAACAGCAACATAAGATATTCGTACAGGCCAGAAGAAGAATAAAGAGGGCCCAGAAGAAAAAGAAATGAGAGGGTGAATGCTGAAAGAAAGGTGGTAGAATTGAAGGTTGGAGACCCTGTCTACTATAAAATCCACCAGAGGAAGGAAAACTGACCAGAGATGGGAACCGTACTACCGGATAGTAGAGCAGACGGGCCCAGTATCATATGTAATATGGGATCAAGTGGCAGGACGAGCGAGGAGGGTTCATGCCAATGATCTGAAGAAGGCTGAAATAGCTAACCTGGAAAATGAGCGAGCCAGGAGGCCCAAGAAGACAAGGAAAAAGGAAGGTAACTCTGGTTGAACCGGAAGGAATGGAGACGGAGGAAGACTCCGAAGAAGATGAGGAGATAGGTCGACTTGACCAGATAAACGAAGCAGTCCGAGTGACAGAGTTGGAACCCTCAGCGGGATTAGCGATGTTCAGTCGTCGGCTGAATCAGTGCAGAGAAGAACCCGTGAGATCGCCAACACACCCCCATGTCCGAAGAAAAGGAAGAAAAGACGAAGAGGTCCAATCAAGCAGTCGAAGGCTCTAAAAGGAGGCACCCTGAACAAGACGAAGGGTCCAGCGAGTGGGAGGAGGAGGATCAAATACCCTTTTCCCAGCTTAAGGAAAGGATAAAGAACAGGAGAAGTTTACATAGAGTCGAGAGGTATCGAAGACATTCAAGGTGAAGACTCTAAACAGGAAGAAGAATCAGGGGATGAAGAAGAGGACAAAAACCTCCTGGACGGGAGTTAAACACAGAAAGAAGGTTAGAGGTTGAACAGGAATCACCTCAGAAGATGAGATCAGGGAGGAGAAGAACCCCAAATCTCAGTAGAACAAAAGGGCTGTGCAGAATAGAAGCATTTAGTGTCAACAGATAACGACACTGGCTCATCCAAGATCCTATTGGCTGACTATGGTAGATGTGAGTGGAGGATGGAGATGCGGGCTGCACCTCACGAGGAACGGAAGATCATTGGCATTATTGATTGGCCACCAGTGGTGTCATGAAGTACGACCTTTAGAGTGGGCGCCACGCACACCTGACCAGACCATTCTGTCTGCTGGGGGTTAGTTAGAGGAGGGAAGAGCCGAACTAAGAGAAAAGTTATGAAATGATTGAGTGATGAGTCGAGCGAGACTAAGTGATTGTGAAGAATAACAACAAGAGAATTTGTTATCTTTCAGGAATGATAGCAAGGTACAAGATGGAAGCAGACTACATAGCATTAAATTCGGGGAGAACGAAATTCATGTTGCTATCAGCTGAAGAAGCTAGAAGGTGTAGAGATGATACCCTGGGGACTTGTACCTCGTTGAGCCCTATCTATAAACTGGTAACCGCAGAATGTGCATATTAGAATTGTTTGAAGGGAAGGGAAGGAATCAAAAGAATCTGCCAAGTAGAGGTATTAACAAACTCGGCATTACCACAAGCTATCAGTGTTTCAGACGGGGTGTGGGCAGTAGCCACCCAGAAACATATCAGCCTGTCTAAGGTATGTGGGGAGAGTCCACAAGGACATTAAGAATAAGGCCACCGTTATCCCTGGTGTCGCTACCCATGGGATGTTCATGGTTGGGGTGTCCATCTCCTTACCCCCTATTACCAGATGGAAGAAAGGTATGAAGAAAAAGATTCACTCATAGAGATGATTGGTAGAGGCTTAGTCAATTGTACAGAATTATGGGAGCCGATAGTAAAGAGATTCTCTAATGTTACCTTAAATAAGATGCCAGTATTAATGAAGCCAATAGAAAAGATCGATATGGATGACTTAAGGATAAGTTAAGTGCGTTGGGAGACGAAGGTGTAGCTTGGGAAGACGATGAGCAGATCGCGATAAGTTGGTCAATAGTAATGGGTACATTCCTAGTTGTAGCCATCGGGGGTAGTAATATGGAAGATTAAGAGTAAGAGAAGATTAGCGAACGACAGTCTAGTGAGCATGCAACAACTCGAGAGGAGATGCCGAGCAGTGTTCTTACTCAGACAGGACTGGCGAAGAAATTGCTGAAAGACCAATGGAGGAGGCTGGCGTGAGACCACCACGTGCGGCGGAAAACCTCCACAGCAGAGAGGAAAACATTGACCAAGAAGAACAAACCCTAATGAAACACATCTGCACCTACAAACACACGCACACATTACCTTGCATGTAAAAAAAAAAGAAAAAAAAGAACATTTCATTGCATGTAGAACAAAAGAAAATGAAAAGAACATTTCCATTGCATGTAGAACAGAAGAAAATGAAAAGAACATTTCATTGCATGTAGAACAGAAGAAAATGAAAAAGAACATTTCATTGCATGTAGAACAGAAGAAATGAAAAGAACATTACATTGCATGCTAGAACAAAAGAAAATAAAAGAATATTTCATTGCATGTAGAACAGAAGAAAATGAAAAGAACATTTCATTGCATGTAGAACAGAAGAAATGAAAAGAACATTACATTGCCTGTAGAACAAAAGAAAAATGAAAAGAACATTTCATTGCATGTAGAACAAAAGAAAAAAAAAGAACATTTCATTGCATGTAGAACAAAAGAAAATGGAAAGAACATTACCCTTGCATGTTAGAAAGTAGAATAGAATTGTATGAGACAAATGCATGGTGCATGTTAAATGATGTAATTGGGTTTAGGTGTCATTTACGGGTATGCATTATTAGAAATATTCATAGAAATATGATTTAATTTTTTTTACTCGGTTTATTAAACAGGTTGTTTTTTTTTTTTAAAACGGAAAATAACTGAGTTGAAAATAATTCACTAAGATTGTACTAGACGATCCTAAAAGAAGAAAAAGAAAGAAAGGGAAAAGGAAGGAAGGAAAAATAAAAAAGAAAAAAAGGGTTGGATGATGCATGACCCAGTTGAGGGTGGAGATAGGAGTCAGAAAGATATCTTAGGTCAGCCGAATTTGGCTGACAATAGAATTTTATTTGAAATAATAAAAAGAAAGAAAGGGAAAAAGAGGCTTGATGATCAATTTTGATAAGAAAATCGGTCAAAGCACCTAGCCTACATTTTTGCATGGAAAGACACCTTATCAATTTGGAAAAAGAGAAATTTTTTTAGAACAATGAACGAAAATTTTTTAATCAGAGAAAAAGTGTCTTTGGGTTGGGGGGAGTGACTGGTGGAACGATATACAGATTTGACCTGTTAAGAATTGGACACCCACGTTAATAAAGTGGAGACATTTCAATGTAGATAATTAAGATTTTCTGACTATCAGGAAAAACAAGAGGTAAAAAAAAACAATTGTTTTTCTCACGGAGGGCGCCACAGAAGGCGGAAAAGATCCTTTCTAAAGTCAAGACTAATTAGCAGCGGGCTGTTTGACAAAGTCCAGGTGAGAAAAAGCCAAAGATTGTCATTTTTTGCGTACGTGCAAAAAAGGGCAAAATTAGATTTTGTTTTTTTTTAAACAAGAACGATGTAACCACGCCGCAAACAAAGGGAGAGGATGTTCGATCAATAACAATTGGTCGAATACAATCACGTGACCTGCGGAAGAAAAAGGAAAGGAAACCTCGATCAATAACAATTGGTCGAATACGGTCACGTGGGCTGCGGAAAAGAAGAGAAAGAAATGCTCGATCAGGAACCATTGGTTGAAAAGCGGTCACCTGACATACGAGAGACTAAGAGAGATGGATGTGCGCCGCCCCACCAAAGGCACTGTGAGGAAGTAGGGTGAAAACAATAGCGATAATGGAGAAGACAAATTAATGCAGCTTTTGGAATTATCGAGAAACCCCTGACGCCGACAGACCCACCCCAGTTTGTTGCGGCGTCAATAAAAGCAGGACCCCAGTCGACAGAAATCAGTTGAGTTGGAGTTGAGTTGGACCGCGGGAGGAAAAGAGCCTGAACGCGGTTGGGGCCTGAAAAGCCCCTTTCGGCAAAAAGAATCCTCAGACAAGAAATCCTTCCAGCCCAAGTCGAAGACGAAGAAGTTGCCCTGCAAGACCCTCGGACGAAGAGAAGAATCCTGAGAGACGACAGAATCCAAGCCGAAAGTTGAAGAGAGGTTAGAAATCTTCCCCCGGACGGCAGCAAGAAAAGTCAGAGACAAGAAGAACTTCCAGCCCAAGCAGATGAAGAAGAAGATTTCCTGAAATGAGAAGAATTGGAGCTGCATCAAGCCGAAAATTGAGAAGTTAAAGTTCAGCCCGGACGGAAGCAGAGAGACCACCTCAGATCGACAGAGAGTTGCGGAATTGAAACAAGAAATCTTCCACCAAGTTGAAACAAGAAAACTACCAGTCTAAACAGACGAAGAAGAAGAAATACAACTCAAGTCGAAGAGAAGAATCAACTGCGAATGATCGATAGAAATTAGCCCCAGTGTCGAACTGAACCACACTCCGACATACATACATGATTCTAGAAAGTAGGTAATTCGACATTTTTCTATTGTGTGATAGAAGCTTGGTGCCATAGTCCACAGAGCGGGTCGGGAAATGAGAACAATTTTGTTTTTATGTAACGGACTTTAAGATATAAAAAGGTTGTTACCCTTTTTATCAGCAATTTTGTTTGGTGAGTTTTTTTTTTTTTTTATTTGTGTTTTGCCACCCCCGTCGGACTCAACTTGTATCGGCCCCGATCCCTGCTGGTCCCGTCTGTCTAAGATCTAAACACAGCGTGGGTAGACAGACCGGAGATCGGTATAGTTGCTTTAGTGACCAGGTATTGGAAGCGAGTCGGGAAAGGCGAGGCTGGTGATCATCTGACCAAAGGGTTGGAGCGGCACGCTTGGACCCAGGAGGAGCGACCAGGAGGAGCGACGTCACCGTTGGCGCCGTAACCAAAGGATCCGACCCTGGGCCAGGTGTGTAACCGTCACAGAAAGCTCATCCTTTTTCAAAGTAATGTAAACAAACAGTGACGCCATTATTTAGTATATTTTGTTGGACGCAATTTTTTCAGATAAATAATTGGGATAACAATTGAATTTTAGCTGCATTCTTTGGGTTAATTTTAAAAATGTTTGAACTAACAGTTCTAAAGAAAAATTGGAATTAAATCAAGAAAATAATAGTTTAAGGCATCTTTTAAATATTGACGTATAAAATTAAATTATATGAATTTTTTCAGTAAGTTAAATAAAAGTAATTGTTTAACACAAGGCTTATAATGCTTTAAAAAATATTCGGAATGCTGAAATGAAGGTTTGAGTTCAGCAATTAAGATAAACTTGCAGGCGGAACAAGATATAATGAATTCACAAATGGATATTATTTAAACTGAAAATTTCAAATTATATGGAATTTTTCGACTGGCCGAAAGAATCACAGTTCAACATTTTTTGAAATTTGGCCTACTGCCAAAAAATCTGCCTTGAGTCATGGACTTCAAAACAAGATCGCCAAATTGTAAAATAAGAGCGACATTAATTGAATGAATAAACAGTTTAATAAAATAAAAAAGTTTACTTTTGGGAAAAACAAGAATGGTTCTTCTGATTTGTTAACTTAATTCCCTTATATGTATATAAATTTATATATATTTTATATTTATTAGGAAAATTTAAATAAATTTTTATTTAGATTTCGTGAAATTTTTTTTTTTTTCCTCCCTACTTTTCCTTTTCTGGACAAATTGACAAAAAAAAATCGATAAAAATTTTTGGTGAAAAGGAAATGAATAGCAAAAATATAGTCATAAATAAATCTATAGCAAATAAAAGAGGCGATAAGTATATAATGGCTGTGTGTATTTAATGTTGGCCTCAGTGTCACTGATATATATATATATATATATATATATATATATATTTATATATTATATATATATGCATAAAATATTTCACTATGTCATTTCCAATTTTGTCACCTGCAAATATACAACGTTTTTTAATGATTCTCAAAAAGAACTGATCAAAAATTTTAATTGATCACTTCAATATATATTCTATATATATATATATATATATATATTTATTTTTTTTCGTTTTGTGTTCATTTGTATATTCTTTTTCTTAAAAATTAACATCGTTTTGAATATTTGGAATTACCATTTGCTTTGATATAAATAAAAATGACATTTTCTTTAAACAAACCATTTCATTTTATTTAATTCTGAAATATTCACCCCATTTTAAGGGAGTAAGGATAGATGATTAATTCATTGAGTTTTATTTGAAGGGTAATAACGTTAATTATCAATAAAAATATCTACTCTCACACAGCGATTAACATATATATATATATATATATATATATATATATATATATATATATATATATGACCTCCATTTGTTACTTTATGAATATATTTATATTAACCAGAAAAAGGATAAAAGACAAATGTCTATCTTTTTTAAAGCTGTTATTAAGAAATATGATTTTTTCAAAATATATTTCAAAATATTTTAACCACAAAAACTGATCATGAACAATTGGAATTTTATTTATTAAAATGGCAAAAATACAACTTTTTGGCGGTGAATTGTGAATATGAGCCGCCAATCAGGACCAATAAATTACTGATTAATCTTTGGAAATTTCATCAAAGTATATATATATTATATATGTATATATATAGATATATATAGATAGTCTTTGCATAAAATTGTCTACACGTGTGTAAAATGCTTTCAAAACAGCTGATTAGAAAAAATTTAATTCAATATAGTCTTTTCATTCATGTCAGACCGAAACGTTAGCCTGAAAAGACGCTATTGAAGATTCTATTCAAACATAAATAGCATCAGATACACAAATTGTTTTCTGATGCTTTTTTTTTCTCAGATATGAATAGTTTTAGTTTAGTTTGGTTTATTTAAAATTAACAAGCCACAAATCACAGTTAACGACGGACTTTAAATAAAAGAAATATCTCCATTTTGATAATGTCGGATTTGAAAGCCACAGACTACAGGCAAATATTTGTTGTTTCATGGATAGATAGATACCAAGATTGATAGATAGATGTCATCGGATCCGATTAATGAAAATTAAAAGTAATATAGGACCAAGGATTCTAATTAATCCAAAACATCATCTATTTTATGTTAAAGGAAATGGATTGAGTGGACGTTCAGGATAACTTAATTTCACTATTGGATTTTAAACTGATCAATTCAACAAAGTTTCCGGACAGATAATAGATTCAATTTGCGTATAAAACCTGTACAAATATACATAAAACCCTGTCAAAAATTTTCGAGATGCCAATGCATCAATATATTTTTCACCGTTTTATCCACGAGAATGATTGCCTCTTTTCCTCAATTGTCAATAAATTTTTATTTTTTTTGAGGAAATTATAATGCAGTGGGGTTTCAAAATTTATCTATTATTAGAAACAAAAATGTTTAAAAAAAATTTCCCTTTCCTGGTTTATTATTTATTTATTTAATCTCGAAGGAGACCAAGATCCCAATTTTTAGCTCTCATTTTAAAAATCAAACTAAATTACTCTTACCGCTACCTATTGTATATTTTTTTTGTCCTCAACTTTGATTTGTTATTGAGATTTTATTTCAAGAAATATTCATTTAATATAGAATATCCCCTGAAGATTATCAAATCGGTATGATGGATTTTTGTTAAATTTCTGGAATAATAGTTATGACCCTTTTTTTATACAATTGAAATGCTACTATTGTTTTCATGTTGTAAATCTGTCTACCTTTGTTGGATTCGCTTTTCCACCTTCCTAAAGGTGAATATCGAACAACCAAAAAGGTTCAATACAAACTGTCTCCAATGAATCAATCAAATCTGATTAAATTTTTTACATATCTTGATTTTGAAATAAATTACTAAAAAGATCTGAAGATGGGCAGTGGTTAAAAGAACGGTCTGCCTTGAACGTTGATTTATCTTCCGAGCGTCTGAAATTCGGAGATTCTTCGAATCCATATATGAGGAATTACTATGTTCAATGCCGAAATTCAATAAAACAACAAAAATCAAAGTTTTATGGTCTACATCTAATTAATCTAAAAAAACACATGCCATCGTTAATAGACTCTCAATTCCAAATAATAAGTAGTAGTAAAAGCAGTTAAAAACTATTTCTTGGAACAGTTATTAGTAGAGGATTTTTGCTGGACGAGTTCTGGTTGCCCTGAAATATATTCAGAAATCTTTTTCATTGGTGCAATATATTAATTAAACGGAGATGTTCTATTAAAATGAAGTTTTGTGTTTATTACGAAATAGCATGAATTTTCAACCCTTAAGACATCAACCTGATCTGGGATTCAGGTTCTTGAAATAACTTCATCAGATTGCTTTCCTATGAATGTCATGCATGCTGCTGAACTTATTTACAGAAAAATGTCGTTTTATCAGCTTTACACAATCTTTTTTATCTCAGATCAATGAAAAAAAAAATGAAACAAAACAAATACATAGTTAACAAAAGGAACTTAATATGGACAAAAAGTTTTGAACAAAATCAAACAGTATTTTTTATTATATTTGACTACTTTCTAACATGGTTAAAGTGTTGTTACTGAAGAGTGTTGTCTAGTATTTTTCTTGTTTCAATCTTCTTGCTTCATTTTGGGAGTAAAATGCTATGTAAACTTGCTTTTTAAGATTTGAATAATTTTCTAAGCAAAGTTTTTAATGTAGCTAAATTTTATTTGTAAACATTAATTGAAAGTGTGTAACTAATGAAATTGAAATTACTGTACAGCTGAGTATCTTTTGGTGATACCTGTTTGACTTTTTGTGAACTGAGCAGCTGGATTGTTATCTATTTTTTCTTTGGTTTTATCTGGGCTTTTGATTTGGTCATTGTTATCTATTTGAGATGTGCTACCTTAGTAGTTTCACTTTTTGATACATTCTCAATTTATTGTACACAGTACTACATAAAAAATTGAAATTCATGCTATCACAAGATCAATATTACAGGTTGCTGATGAAAGAGTGAACTTTGTATTAGCATGGTATCCATAGTCTGTTGAAAGATTGACGGTGCTATTTTTATCCCCAAAATGGCAATCTATTAAATTTGTAAAGTCCTTTGTGAGTAGTATTACACACATTTTTTGTACTCTTCTTCTTCTGAATCTGAAGATAAGCTTAACTTAAATCAATCTTAGAAAACACCTTTTGCCACTGTTAAGTTTGGTAAATATTTTTTCCGTGCTTGGCAATGGGTAGTGATAATCCTTGATAGACTTATTTAACCCAGTCGAGAAATCTGCGCAAAAACGTGTTTCTCCGGATTTTTCTTTTACGTAGACCACTGGTGCCCGCCCAATTCACTGAATACGATTTTGAAAGGATTCCAGTTTGTACCAATCTATCTAACTCCTGTCAGTTTTTTCCTATGGTTGTGGAAGGCACGTCTCGCTTTTTCTTGAAAACTGGCTGAAGATTTTTCTTTAGTTCAATTTTTAGCTGCAAACATATTACATTGTCCCAAACCGCTCGAGAATACTTCGTGAAATTGCCTGTGTAGTTCTTCTTTTAACTTTGTAGCCTGACGATTCCTCTCATTTTCTTACAAATGAGCTAATTGGTAAATCCCATACGTCAATTTTTGCATCCAATCCGTGCCCAACAAATTTTCTGGTCTTTCATTGCAAATATCTTCATTTTTGTTTTTACCTGGAATTTTACGTTTAGAATTACATCTCCTTCCCAAAATTGATACGCCTCCCTGTAACAAAACTTGGCCATCTTCTGTGCATGCCTCATGGTCGGTCTATTTAGCTTGCTCCATTCTGTAAATTAATTATAAGTTAGATCCGATCCCGGAGTTTAACTGTAATTTTTTTCTTCTTATTTATGATCTCAAGTTCCACATATTTTCTTTGTGTTTAGTTTGTCTTCGTAGTCCATTCTAGTAGTTCTAACCCTACTAGTGTGTTTTTTTGTTGTTTCTGCATTGAGATGCCTTATATCCCATTTTCCACAAGCTAAAACAGTTCTTGTATTTAAATCGACAGTCTTTATTCAGTAAATCCACATCTGTAACATGCAGATGGGGAGGCTTATATTTGCTTTGATCTCTGTCATTAATCGCCTTATGCCTTGTAATTTTTCTTTATCATAAAAACTTTTTTCTTGGGGGGGAAAACGTAACTTTCCTTTCAACTTACGTATGTGTGCTAACTTCCGGATTTCTCGATATCCTAAGTTTTTTTATACTCAGCATTTTTGGCAGTCTTCAGAATTTTTTAGCGTTAATCCAGGCTCGTTTGAAGCTTCTCATGAGCATTCCTTTCGCATTTCACCGTCCTTGGCTGAGACTAATCCCTGTACGAAAACAAGACACTTAAAATTGTCCGGGGTCAATTCTACAATTTAAAGTCATCGCAATGTTTGTTCACAATTGCGGCGAACGTGGAGTAGTCCTCGTTTTCACTTTTTACGGATTGAGACATTTCCACCTTTTTGTGAAAAAGTGAAGTCTTTTGACTGAAGCTTTCCGTAAGTATAACTGCCTCCTCAAACGTCAAGTCCTTGTCTTTTTTTCAGTGAGAATATAGTCCAAATTTTGTGTGTCCTCTGTTCCCAATTTCTGAGTAATACACGTAGCTTTCCTGGCGTCCGTTAATTTTGGTAATCAATGTTGAAAATGTCTTCATGCCATCTGTAATAGTCCCTGAAATTTTATCAATATTCTAGAGGTATTTAAATGTTTCATTGTTTCCAAACTGCGTCTTGAGAAAAGTCGCC
>CAHIKZ030001352.1:0-42500 GCA_903632075.3 Acanthosepion pharaonis
AATTATTATGTACACTATTTACATCATTCGGACTATTGTCCTCATCTTTGTCGCCATATTTATTACAACGTTTCGGCCTTTCAGTATCTGTCTATATTTCTGAGATGAGGTATTATGTACACTATTTACATTATTCGGACTATTGTCCTCATATTTGTCGCCATATTTATTACAGCGTTTCGGCCTATCAATATCTGTCTATATTTCTGAGATGAGGTATTATGTACACTATTTACATTATTCGGACTATTGTCCTCATCTTTGTCGCCATATTTATTACAACGTTTCGGCCTTTCAGTGTCTGTCTATATTTCTGAGATGAGGTATTATGTACACTATTTACATTATTCGGACTATTGTTCTCATCTTTGTCGCCATATTTATTACAACGTTTCGGCCTTTCAGTATCTGTCTATGTTTCTGAGATGAGGTATTATGTACACTATTTACATTATTCGGACTATTGTCCTCATATTTGTCGTCATATTTATTACAGCGTTTCGGCCTATCAATATCTGTCTATATTTCTGAGATGAGGCATTATGTACACTATTTACATCATTCGGACTATTGTCCTCATCTTTGTCGCCATATTTATTACAACGTTTCGGCCTTTCAGTATCTGTCTATATTTCTGAGATGAGGTATTATGTACACTATTTACATTATTCGGACTATTGTTCTCATCTTTGTCGCTCTATTTATTACAACGTTTCGGCCTTTCAGTATCTGTCTATATTTCTGAGATGAGGTATTTATGTACCCTATTTTGGTTATTCGGATTATTGTCCTCATCTTTGTCGCCTTATTTATTACAACGTTTCGACCGTTGTACGCTCCGGCTTTCTTCAGGTGGTTTTAATATCAAACTGAAACCTTTATTTCGCTCACTGGGATAGACTGTTGAAAAATTCGTAAACTTAAAGTATCAGCACATATGCTAGGCCACAAAAATCTCCTGAGCCGACCAAACGTAGAAATGAATACAATATGGGAACCAGTAATAAGGAGTGCCAGAGAAATGCGATAATAACAACAGAAATTGCAATATGAGCTCTAATAAAAAAAAAGTTAGCTGAAGACATTAGGTTTATAATACCCAGAAATTCATACACGGATGTCCCCAAGGACACATGGCACAGTGGATAAAGGTGTTGATTAGATCCAGTGACAAGACCCAAACAGTATGAGTTAAGGCGGTGAAGAACTTGGAGATAACTGATAACTGACATCCATTGGACATGGCCTGTGGAACTAGAACAGTCTACCCCAGAGAGCGAAATACAGAGTTCAACCACCTGATGAAGGTCGGAGCGAACAACGTCCGAAACGTTGTAATAAATATGTAATAATAGTCCGAATAATGTAAATAGTGTCTATCTATGTATGAAAAAAAGAGACAAAAGTAAAACTTATTTATTTTTCATATTGTCCTTTTACAGATATATATGAAATTTTTACACACACACACACACACACACACACACACACATATATATATATATATATTTAGTATATTGGGGCAGCACAATGGAACTACTCTTTCGTTTTTGCTGCATTTTGCTTCCTATTGTTATATTGCTGAAAAATTCAACCATTCAGTAATTTCATTAATTTTATAAATGGATGGATTCTTCACGAGAATTACGCTTTTTCCTCTTTTTTCTCTCTCTCAGCCTCTCTCTCTCTCTATATATATATATATATATATATATATATATATATATATATATATATATTTAAAAGAAAAACCGAAAACGTTTTTTGGTTATAATGTCGATTTGTTTTCGTATATATATCATATTTACATTCTTCTTATTTTTGCTACACGGGTTTCAGGTCTCGTAACTTTCTTCAGGCAAAGGAATCGATTTTTAAAGGAATAAATTTTCATTATGTTCTTTTAATGTTGCATTGTTCGTTTTCTGTGTTTGTCGTGAGCCTTGACCTCATTTCTGGACCGTTGGAAAAAGTGAATTTCTGCCGAAGTGATAATAAAATCATTAGAGTTTCCCTGAGTGATGATGATAGATGTGTTGATGAGAGATGTTTTCCTATCCCTACGTTACCCTTGAGACTGTCAAATCTATTTCTATTTTTGTGTATCGTGTGGGCGTGCGTCTCCCCGTTACCGTGCAGATGAATCAGCATAAACATATATATATATCGATTCCTTTGCTTGAAGAAAGTCAGGAGACCTGAAACCCGTGTAGCAAAAATATGAAGAATAAAATATAATATATACACGAAAACCAATCCACATTATAATCAGAAACGTTTGCGGTTTTTCTATTTATTTTATATATATATATATATATATATATATATATATATATATATATATATATAGAGAGAGAGAGAGAGAGAGAGAGAGAGAGAGGAGAGAGCGTAGTTCTTGTGAAGAATACACATCCATTTGCAAAATTAATGAAATTACTGAGTGGTTGAATTTTTTTCAGCAAGATTACAATGGGAAGCAGATTGCAGCAAAAACGAAAGAACAGTTCCAGGTGAGGAAATAATGGTTTTAAACTTCTCTAGTCCGTTGCCTGACCTAAATTCTATAGAAAAGTTGGGGAAGGAACTTACACTTGATTTGAGCTGAGAGGAATTCGTTAATCATGAATGATCTGAAGATGATTTGTCAGTCAGTAGTACTTAGGTATTAATTCCTGCAAGGAGCTTACCCAGAATTAATCCAAATATTCACACACACACACACACACACACACACACACATATATATATATATATATATATATATATATATATATATATATATATGTTTTGAGAGAGATAGGAACAGAGAGAAAGAGAAAGTGAGAGGGAGAGAGGTGAAACGCTGAGTAGCGCAAGTCGGTAAGTATTTATTATTATTATTATTATTATTAATAATAAAATTATCGATCTAATAATAATAATAATAACAATAAAAATTTATGAACACCACCCAGACCCGATTACGGAAATATAACCTGTAACAATTTTATGAGACTTTACAATACAAACATACAGAGCAATTAAAGTTAGTCGCCCAGACACTATTATTAGAGACCGCAACCAAAAAAGTGCTTCCTTATTGACATGTCAGACCCTGCAAACTGCAATGTATCTTTGAAGATCTTCAAAATCTATCAAAATACAAGGACCTTGAAATCGAAATCTCAAAGATGTGGCACATGAGAACATCAACAATCCCTGTTGTAGTTGGAGCCCTCGGATTGATTGGAAAAGATTCCAATAGACTCATTGAAGGGATTCCTGGTAGCCAATGCCTTAAAGAAATACAAAAAAATTGCTCTCACGTTTACAGCCCACAACTTATGAAGGGCTTAATCTGTGTAAAATATGTGTGATTTTTTTTGTAATTGCTCAGTGGAAAATGTCATGATGCCATTTCTGACCTTAGGTCTCTGGTGGGGACCCGGAAAGAAATGCGTAATAAACGGTTCAGTTCGACATTCCAACCACTTGAAGAAGGCCAGATAGTACAACGGCCAAAACGTTGTAATAAATATGGCGACAAAGATGAGGACAATAGTCCGAATAATGTAAATAGTGTACATAATAACTTCATCTCAGAAATATAGACAGATACTGAAAGGCCGAAACGTTGTAATAAATATGGCGACAAAGATGAGAACAATAGTCCGAATAATAAATTAGTGTACATAATACCTCATCTCAGAAATATAGACAGATACTGAAAGGGGCGAAACGTTGTATTTAAATATGGCAACAAAGATGAGGACAATAGTCCGAATAATGTAAATAGTGTACATAATACCTCATCTCATAAATATAGACAGATGCTGAAAGGCCGAAACGTTGCAATAAATATGGCAACAAAGATGAGGACAATAGATCGAATAATGTAAATAGTGTACATAATACCTCATCTCAGAAATATAGACAGATACTGAAAGGCCGAAACGTTGTAATAAATATGGCGACAAAGATGAGGACAATAGTCCGAATAATGTAAATAGTGTACTTAATACCTCATCTCAGAAACATAGACAGATACAGAAAATTACCTTCAAACATATTTTGTTTTGCCCGCAAGTTTTTCATGCTGGAAAATAAACTCTAACATTTTTCCGTGCTTGATTATCAACTGCATTTTTATCAGCCATTTTCCTGTTTGTAGACGGAAAAATGTCTATTCATTTTTAATCAGATTCGTAAATAAACTTTTGCAATAAAAGAAAAAGAAGAAAAAGCTCCTCATTGAATAAGAACAGATAGAAAATTTATTTTAAAAGGATCATCAACTCTTAATTCGCTAGTTTTTTTATGAATGGAACGCTAAAAAGTAAACTTGATAATTTGTCATGATAAAAATATTCTCATAAAATAAACTCGGATCAAGCAAGATAATTTAAGTGTAAGAGTTTTTAATAAAAAGGACTTACAATCAGCATTCAAATTCCTAATTGCTTCATGAGTTTGAGCGCCATTGCCTGATATCTATATCTCAGCTACCTGCTTGCCACTCTCAAAAATCAGCCTTCAAATTCCTAGCGACTTCTCGAGTTTGAGCGCCACATCCTAATATCTATATCTCGTCTACCTGCTTACCTTGCTCTAGAAGCCTGGTATATGTAACTAACCCAGCTATCTGCATCCTTTGAAAATCCTCAACAATGTTAGAAGCTGTTTTTATTTTCAATTCAAACCCCGACAGCTGTAAATACGTAATTACCTCAACCACCAAATAGCATATTTGTTCCCTATCTATGAAATTACGTAATAATTATTGTTGTCTACTTTTTAAATAACAGAAAACAGCAAATATGAGTTATAAACTTTATAGTTCTAAAAATGCAACCTTGTTATTATCAGTTGATGTTGTTCGTAATTCTGTCTGTCGAAATCTGCTTGGCGTTTTCATCGACAGTGATGGCGACGATTTGCTGAGATTTTGTGTGAAGTCTCACAACGAAGAAAATCAATAAAAATCACAGATATAAAAAAATGGCTTTATTACAGATTTGATAATTATTTCTGTTACGTCCTTGTTCATCCGCTGGGCATTCGATAGAATCGTCAGCAAACAATTGTGACCTGGATGTCTTTCTTAGCAGGAAAGACTAATACCGCCATGTCTAATGATTGCATCGTTATTCCATTGACCCAGTCGAGGCAGGAGGGAAGCACATGAAGTGGTTCTTGGCATTAATTTAGAGATTGTATTACGGAATAAAGTCATATCTATCGGCAAAGATTCTAATTTGGTAGCTTAAAATCAGCCGGCAGAAATATTCACGAAGCAATACAACAATCGGCGACTTGTTCGTTCGGCGTAAACCACTTCGAAACGAAGACTTGTTTTCAAACTTCAGAATAAATTACCGCGGAAACTATCTTCACAAAAGTTAGATTAAAAGTGAATCTGATAAGAATTCTCTTTGGTTATTTACATTATTTATATTCGGACTATTGTCCTCATCTTTGGTGTTGTTATCACAACGTTTCGACCCTTGAACGCGTCGAACTTCCTCAGGTGTTTATCGAAACAAAATTACATAATAAAAAACGACGATGAGAACAATCGTCGTATAAATAAACTCTCATTTCCTTGTCGAAGTTCTTGGTTATATATTTTCCAGTCAACTTTAAACTTCAAAAATTTAAATGAGTTAATTTTATTGAATTTCGTGTTCACTATTTATATTATTCGGACTATTTTCCTCATCTTTGTCGCCATATTTATTACAACGTTTCGGCCGTTGTAAGCTGCGGCCTTCTTCAGGTGGTTGGAATGTCGAACTGAACCCTATATTTTGCTCACTGATTTTGCTCATCCATGTTTAATGGATGTCAGTTATCAATTATCTCCTGTTAATTCCCCTCTGCAAGTTCTCCACTGCCTTAACCAGGTATTGAACTCACACTCTCTGGGTCCTGTCACTGAATCTAGCTAACACCTTTATCCATGCTATATGTCATAGTTGAATTTCTGAAAATTATAAAATAAAGTTACCATTTTCACCAGTTCTCATATTGCAATTTTTGCTGTTATCATTTCATGTTTTTAAGAGCTCATATTGCAATTTTTTTGTTATCGCTTTTCTCTGGTACTCCTTATTTCTGGTTCAAATTGTATTCATTTCTATGCTTGGTCGGCTCGGGAGATTTTTGTGACCTAGTATACGTCTTTGATAAGTAAGTTTACAAATAGACAGATACTGAATTTTGTTGTAGGATTTTGATAGAGATCAAGTTTAAAAAAGTATCAAGCCAAAATTAGATATCCTTATAACAAAGATAAAAGGTACAACGACTTTATTTAAAATTGAGGCAGAAAATGATTTAAGTTCTATGCTAACAGTTTCTTCTCTCGCACTTCTTTTTTGTCGAACTCTCTTTGTTCATACTTTCCAGTTAAGCCTTTAATTTTTAAAAATTTAATTGCAATGTCAATCGATATCCATTGCCCACCTGATTCCTCTTCTTTTGTTCTCACACCTTAGTAAAGTTTCTGTTTTCTAATGCTTCCACACCCAATAACTCCTTGTGTCTTAGTGGCTTTAGTGCCTTGCTTCTGGATTAAAAAAAAAATAAGTACAAAATGACTCAAAAAATTCCTCATCTCAGAAGTTCCGACATAAATTTCTCTTTGTATTCAATATTTTATTAACAGGCAAAACTTATCGGTTATATTCCAGTGTTTTAAGACTCACCATCAGTACTATCGTCCCAATATTGACTGAAATCATTAGTGGGAATTTTGTTTAATCTTTTATTGATTTACAGAAGATTATTTCATGGTTCTTTTTCCACAAAGGAACAATTTAAAAAAAAAACAACTTTAAAAAAATATCTGCTTGATTGGAGCCAGTTACCTGATTATATATGACCCGATTTTATTGTGGAAACCGATCTATTCACATTAGAACTTAAAAATGTTTCCGAGTCGACAAAATCTTATTATAAAACAGACAGTAAAACAGACACTTTAAAAACGAAGAGAAGGAGAGGAGGAAAAAGTAATTATTATAGTTACGTTAGATGGTAAATGGAAAAGAAAGAAAAAAAGAAATCTGGCCGGTTTTCGTTCGTCTCTCTTAAGTAGTGGCTCAGGAGATTGCACTGCAACTAAAATGCGGGAAAATTAATAAAGACTGGATATACATATATGTATATACCAATATATGAAATAGTAGAAATTACTTAAAGAAAACAACAAGAAAACAAAAAAGAACTTTGAACAGTTTATGCAAAAAGTTTAATTTTCATTTAAAATATCTCTTCTGAAAATTGGAGAAATATAATCAAAAATTAAACAGATCTTGATGGTTGAATTTAAGAAAAATTAATTGTTGCTTCCCTGTTTTATATATATATATATATATATATATATATATATATATATATATATAATATAATGGATGTCTGTGTCTGTGTCTGTGTGTCTCTGTGACTGTGTGTATGTGTGTGTGTGGTTCAGTTCAAATTATATTACAATGAATCATTTAGAACAAAAAGTAAATTATTAAAAAAATAACTTTTTAATTTACTTTTGTAAATATATTATAATATATATATATATATATATATATATATATATATATATATATATATATATATATATATATATATATTCCTAAAATTTTGCTTGAAGATGAAACGTGACTAAAAACAATTCAATTCAACTTAATTTTAATAATCATTTGGATGGTTTCGGCTCTCGTTTTTGAAACATGAGAACTCTTATATAGCAGAAGGAATCATATTTTTTAAAAAAAAAAATATATATATATATATATATATATATATATATATATATATATATATGATGTGTGTGTGTGTGTGTGTGTATTTAAGCAGTATATTTTCACTCAAGAATGTTTGATTGAGTAAACTGAACATATTATGTCTATTTTTATTTTAAACCTCTCAAATTCACGGATGAATTTCTGAATGCCGTTATTAAACTGATTAAGGAAGGTGCCGTAGTTTTTTTTCGTTTATTTTCCCAAGTAATTTCAATATCATCCAAGATCATCTTCAGGTGTAAGTTACTAAGACAAAAATTAATGTAAATGATAGCAATGGATATTTCTGTAAATGCGCATAAAACGCGTTTTGTTATAATTATGTACACGTATGAACGAGCTCCGTTATAGTCAGTTTAAAAATGAACAGTTAAAAACGATATTCATCTAAGGGAGGTAACTTACTTTATATATTTTTTTTACTAATTTATGTTTTAAAATACTCAACCTGCAAAAAAAAAAAAATTAAAAAAATAAAACTTTTACGATTCTAGTATCCAAAAAATTGCTTTTATAGGCATTTTAAAACCTTGCAAGACTCATATACTCATAATTAATCACATTTAGTGTGGGTTGTACTTTTTATATAGAGGGCTTCAAGAATTTGAAGTTTTGTTTTCTATTTTCATGGTGGAGTATGCTTGCTTTGCCAATTAATATTTCTCTAAAACGTGAATATTGACAGAAATGCCCTTTTAAATGTTGCGCGATAGAACTTGAATCTGCCATGCGTAATATAAGTCGTGAAACCAAGATATATATTTACTTTTCTGTCGCAGATACAATCTCCCAAAGGACATTTAAATCGATATATAATGTTTGTCTTTTCCAAAAAGAGTTATTGCACATGCTTAAGTAAATTGTATTATATTTAGTATAATATATGATTTGTTTTATATTTTATTGTAATCAATGGAGGATATCTTAGTACTTATGAGTTTTTTATCAATTTTTTTCATCTTGTTTGTAGTTAGAGTGTATTTGACTACGGTATAGAAAGTTGATATGTTTAGTGTTATTTGCGGAAATATTATGTTCTTTTTGATTTATGTTAATATTTCTAATAGCTCGTTTAATTTGTTCATCAACAATGTAATCAGGAAAGTCATTATTAATGAGAATGTGTTTACTGTTTTTTAATTCAGTGTAAGAAATTTTTTTCATGGAAGAGTTAACGTTTGCAAGTTTCACTAAATTTGATATAATAGCTATTTTGTAATAGGACATTCACTTTTATAGTTAAGAGTGCACATATTTATGCTAGTTAGTTTTTTGTGTAAGGAGGCAGTAAAAATATAATTATTGGTGTTTGTCAATATATCAAGAAAAGGAATTTTATAGTTATCGTTAATTTCATATGTGAATTTCAAAACGCATTTATTTTGGAGGTGTTCATGTATTTCATCTATTTTTTTTAACTAAGACGAGAATATCATGTACATATCTTAGGTAGATGGATGTTTTAGTGGTATTAAATATCTTATTTTCAAGGTTAGCCATGAACAAATCACTAAATGTTGGTCCCAGAAGTGACCCCATGGAAATGCCATCACGTTTTACATAGATATTATTTAGATGGTAACAGAATGGAACCTCAGCAGTACTAGTCAAAAGTAGTCTCCGTAATATATTAGCATTAATTTTTAGAGCTAACATATTTGGTTGGATAGATATGAGTTTGTGACCCTGGGTTTCACGCTTTAGCGTTGTCTGACGATCGCTAAAGCGTGAAACCCAGGGTCACAAACACATCTATCCAATATATATATATATATATATATATATATATATATATATATATATATAAAAGAGAAAACTTTACAGACGACCTAATACTTTAGACAAGAAGAAAACTGGGAACAGGAAAAGGGGAAAAAAGAAATCAAAAGGGGAAACCTCTGCAGTAAAGTGCTCAATACCTAGCCTATTAAAGACAGAGCAAAAAACGCTTCACAACGTCAACACTCAACGAAGGACAACTCGACTCACTACTCAAGTTTCATGTCCTCATAGATTGCCAGCTTGACAACAGTGAACAAAGGAATGTTGGACGGCCGTAGCACAGGCATAAGTAGAAGCTAAAGAGTATTCTCTCAGCTGTCAATGTGCCTCATACTAACATGGAGTGAATTGCCATGGATAGAAGCAACTGGAGATATTTGTGACAGAATGGCATTAGAAAATTCGAAATCAGTCGCATTGGCCGGCTAAGAGACAACGGCGAAAAGCGCCAGCAAATATTCCTGTGGCTATATTTCGAGATCATTGACGTTGCACACTGTGTGAACTAATATACAGGTCACTAGCGGGATTGAAGTTTCACCATACGTCAAAATCGACGGGAGAGTCTATCATATATATATATATATATATATATATATATATATATATATATACTTCCCATACTTAATACTTCTCGAATTCACTCTCGCGTGGTCATATGTGACGTCATGAGCTGCAGTGCGATTTTCGCTTCTAGCGTCTTATATGCGCGTGTTTATCGTTGCTTAGAAATCATCTATATAAACAATCACAGACTATCATCACTGTCTTGTTCATCACTGTCTTGTCCGTATATTGCTTAATATGTTGTACAGTAATTGACATCTTTGATAATGGCTTATGTAAGCCGAAAGCTTAGATTGGATTAAAAAATATGGATCAATATTGGGATTTTCTTTCTTCGTTTAACGATAATGTTATTAAGCTTATCAGACGTTATGAAAAGAATTTATATAAAATAAACAGACAATACTTGTCTATATTATTTAATGAATATATATATATATATATATATATATATATATATATATATATATATATATAAGGAAAAGGTTATAATTGTTTCAATGAGAGAAAAATGTATATTTAAAAAAAAACAAACCACAAACGTTTTTGGTTATAATGTGGATTTGTTTTACTGTATATATTATATTTTATTCTTCATATATTTGCTACACATGTTTCGGGTCTTGTGACCTTTTTCAGGCAAATTAAAGGAATCTATTTTTAAAGGAATAAAATTTCCTTGTGTTCTTTTAATATTTCATTGTTCATTTTCTGTATTTGTAGCGAGTCTTGATCTCATTTTGGGAAAAGTGAATTTCTACCTATGTGGTAATAAAATCATTAGGTTTGGTCTTAGAGGTAGCGATGACAGATGCGTTGATGTTAGATGATCCCCCCCATCCCCACATCCACACATTCCCTGAGACTGTCAAATCTATTTCCATTTTTGTGTATCATGTGTGCGTGCGTGTCCCCGTTAGCTTGAACATGAATCAGAACCCACACAAACATATATATATATATATATATATATATATATATATATATATATATATATATATACATACACGTCTATCACATTTTTTGTGTATGAAATTTAGGCCATGGAAGTTTAATTTCTCCGCCGAGCTACACTGTTTCCATGTAGTAATGAAATATTAGCCATTTCCCTATAAGGAAATATTCGTCTTGTGTTGACGGAGAAGCTAGTACTATTGTCAGTTAACATTTATAAAATCTGCCTGGTAAGTTTTTCAAGTCCAATAACTGTTATCGCTCTTTCCAGTATTGATGGGGGAGGGCCTTCCTTCCTTCCTATTCTTTTGTTGAAAGTTAACATCTGGTTCATGTCATTATTTTCTCTTAGAGTTCCATGTGATATCCATTGTCATTGTTAATGTTGCTGAAAGCCCTCGAATAACATTATTTCAGTTATTTGGTACAGTACAGTTTGTGATTGTGTAGCGCCAGTCTACGCTGTTTGAAGAAGGATGGTCCTCGCTATGACTCACGAGCTTCATTGGCTTGAAGCCATTTGCATTCATTGTTCTGAGATAGCGGTTGTATACAAAGTTTACGTATTTCTGAACGGGGTTTGACGCCTTGCATGGCATCCATATTGAAAGCCTCGATCTTCCGAGGCCATTTAAGAACATTAATCGAGTTTTCAGGTTAATGTTTTGGTTTTGTAGCATCTTGAGGTATTGGGCGAAACTACCCCTTGCTCATCCTATTCTATATTCAATTTCCTTATTTCTTATACGAAATCTGATATAACTGATCCACACCGAGGTGTTTGAAGTGTTTAGTATTTACTAATATGATAACCAGAACTTTTATGAGGGCTCCAGGGTACTTACTACTCGAATTTGTCCTGTGTTGTATATGCAGGCTTTGGAAATTCAGTGCAGGCATCAGGTTCAATTATACAGTTATTGATTTGGAGATTGCATGATCACATTGTTGTGAATGAGTCGAAAGACCATAGAAGTTCTACTTTACCCGCTTCAATGCAGATTGTTTGCTCTATACAAATCCCAAGGGCCACTCAAGGTCGATGGTTAGTGAGGGCGGTTTTTCCGTGAGTAGTAAAAGGAAGCACGGTGGAGTAATGGATAATGGCTCGGATTGAGGATTCAGAGATCCGAGTTCGAGTTCCAGTCGAATCCATTACATATAGTGTTAATACCCTTGGGAAAGGTATGCATCCTCTTCTTCTCCCTCCAGCTATGGGTAAAATAGCAGGACAGACTGGGTTCCATAAACTTGGATGGCAACTGGTCTACCAGTTTCTACGTAGAAAGAAATGGCAACCTACTGCGGGGAAAAAATCTGCCTCGTCAGTCATGTATGGAAAAATACATGATCGTATAGCACATAAGTGACTGACTGACCCTTCGGAAAGGTATGAATCCTTTTCTCCACCAACTATGAGTAAATAGACTGGGTTCTATAGCTTTGGATGGCAACTGGTCTACCGCAGAAAGAAATAGCACTCTACTGCAGGGTAAAAATCTGCCTCGTCAGTCATGTATTGAAAGATATATAACTGACTGATTACTGTCCCTTGTGTCTCCAACACGAGAATAAAACCAGATAATAAATAAGACTCATCTTGCTGTTTCTCATTTTTATGAGCATTTTTGGATATATTTGCGATGGGGGGGGGGATTATAATTATTTAGGAGCTACGGCTGAGTAATGGATTGAGGAATCGGAGAGCCAAGTTCGAATTCCAGTCGAATCCATTACATTCACTTACGTGCTAATTACCCTTAGGAAAGACATGAATCCCCTTCTTCTCTCCCCCCACCCCGAATTTACGGACTTATGGCACGTGGAACTAGAACAGTCTACTCCAGTGAGCGAAATAAAGGGTTCAGTTCGACATTCCAACCACCTGAAGAAGGTCGGAGCGTACACCGACCGAAACGTTGGAATAAATATATGCTGGCAAAGATGAGGACAATAGTCGAATAATGTAAATATTTGTTGGTTTCTCATAATTAAATCTGTCTATATTTTGAGATCTCTTTTTATAAAATTTATTTTGATTAGTCGGACTATTGTCCTTATTTTGTCGCCATATTTGATTCAAATTTTCGGCCGTTGTTTTGATTCATTTCTTCAGGTGGTCGTTTGAAACTCGAACTGAACCCTTTATTTCGATCACTGGGGTAAACTGTTCTTTTCCATTTTGCCATGTTTGATGGATGTCAGTTATCAGTTATCTTTATCTAATAATTTTCCTCTGAAAGTTTTTCCACTGCCTTAACCGAAGGAATTGAGTTCACCTTCTTTGGGTCTGTCACTGGATCTAACCAACGCCTTTATCCACTGTGCCATGTGTCCTAGAACAGTCTACCCCAGTGATCGAAATAAAGGGTTCAGTTCGAAATTCCAACCACCTGAAGAAGGCCGGAGCGTACAACGGCCGAAACTTTGTGACAAATATGGCGACAAAGATGAGGACAATAGTCCGACTAATGTAAATACTGTCATCTCAGAAATATAGACAGATATCTATATGATATTATACAGTTATGATGTAATATACCACTATGAAATCATAATGATTATGATATCGATATGATATTATGACATGTTATGATATCTATTTAGGAATTGCAGTAATATCATTCGTCCTTACTTTGAATATTGATATGGTACTCCTGCTACATATTTATAGATTCTTGATAAAATCCAAAGAAGAATCAGCAATATTATTGCTCCTGTCCTGGCATCTCGGCTTCAGTCCCTTTCCCGCCACCGTAACGGATCTTCTATGTGTCTTTTCTGTAAATACTTTCATGGCAATTGTTCTGGTGAGCTTTCCTCCATGGTACCTCGACTTAATGAATTTAAGCACAATACTAGATCGGCGGCAATGTCTCGTCATTTTAAAGTTGAAATGGTTCATATGTAACCGTAAGTTCTATGCTACATTTTTTTCTTCTCTAATAATTAATAGATATAATGGAACAAAGTGTTTTTTATTGCTTAATCGTCAATTTTGATCATCAAAAATTTAAATGCAATGTTAATTGTTATCTTCTGTCTAAAAATTTCTTCTTTTTATTGTCCTCTCCTTAATAAATTTTCTCATATATTCTCTAACACTCAGAAAGCCTCTTGCGTTTTAGTGGCTTTATTGCCTTGCTTGGGGTGAAATGATTAAAAATATGTTGTAATGAATGAAATAAAATACTATGATATTTAAATCTATCAATATTGTCTGACGGAATAATATATGGAGTATCCGTGGCCCTGGTGTTTTCTGGACTTTCCCAAGATCCATACGATACAGATATGTTCAACAGAATAAACGTCAAGGAAATGCCTTCTTCATGATATTTTTGAATGTGCCATTTTTGAGTTGTTTTTTTTTTGAGTCTGTTTTCTGAATAGGAGAGAACTCTCTCCACGACAAAAAGGATATCATTTTCCTCAAGGTTTTAGCCAGTTGAACATTTTAAATCATAAGGCAAGAACCGGTATTGTGTCATTACCTGAAGTCTCTTTATAGTATATATAACCATCACTTGAGTTTTCAATATAAACAAAAACCAAGTGAATTACAATATTTATTTCTGTGAAAAGATACAGAAAATGTGGCACAAGGTATAAGAAAGTTGATGAAAAGAAAATCTTCATAAAAAAATATTAAACTTAGCTAGCCAAAACTTTTAAGGAAAAATACAAATAATATACCTAATTTAAAATTTAACACATTCTTGATAATGTTTTTCTTACTAAATCCACCATAATAATTTCATTGTCAGTTCTTGAAAATCCTAAATAATTGTTTATATTTACAAATCGTGTATGATTGGGGTTTCAGGGGTGGAATAAAACAAAAATTAAAAATATTGTTTGAGTATATATACATATGAATTAATCTATTTATAAGAAACTAAATTGTGACTTATATAAACCCTACAATACTTAAATGTGGCAGAAACACCAGTTCACTGGACGAAAAAAAGGACTATAAAAAAAAAAAAAAAACTTTCAACACTCACACAGACATTTTTTTCACCCAAACACGACAACAGAAAAAAAAAAAATACACACAAAAAAAAAAAAAAAAAAAATGAAAAGTATCCACCAGAGAACTGAGAATATCACTGACCACCTAACGAGGGAGGGATGGAGAATTAAACTAAAAAAAAAAAAAATTGAAAGAAATAAAAGGGGAAATTTAAAAAACACATCCAATTAGCAAACAAAACATCAAAAAACTAAAGATTCAAAAAAAAAAAACCTTCACTAACCAAATTTCGGAATGAGTTGAACTTGGGCAACCCAGGAAGAACAATATCCGGAGAAATCAAACCGGTATCAAAATGTTTTTTCTAGGTCAGCCCTTTTTACTCGGCACAACCACGCAAGAGTCACCCACCTTTTACCAAATTCTGATGAGGTGAGCAGCCATTTTTTCTCAGATAATTAATCTATGACTTTAGCTGTCACTTAAAAAAAAAGATCAGTTTGTGTGGAAAAAGTGAACTTCTCCATCTCATAGAATTTTTCTTACCCGTCGTCAAAAATCACGATTCTCATATCCCCTATGTTTTGCAAAAGAAAACATATTGTTCAGCCTTCGTCATCAAAACCATATTAAATACAATAGAAATAAAACCCCAAGGACAAATTGTGAAAAATGCAGCATGCGTACCATGAGAATAAATTTTAAAGAAAAAAACAATGCACAACGGCGCTACCACCCTGCAAATGAAAGTTTTTGACCAATGGTTTTGACTTGAACATCCTGAAAATTGTGGATTAATTTTAAAAGCCCGCTGAACAAAGTCTTTTGGGGACTGAAAAGAGGGACAATAAAATCATCATCCAGGTGAATGATATATTCATCATAATTGATTCATTTCATTTCAGGTGCCCAAGGCCATATTCTAATTAGCCTCCTTTTTTGTAAGACCGAGCCTCGTCAATCAGCTCATCACGCAATTTTTTAACATTAAGACTTAATATTATGCCCTATCAAAGAGAACGCCTGGACGTTGGGAGGCCAAAGACTATCATGGTGAAGAATAATGCGTTTCAGATTAATACGATATTCACGATAGAAGAATTAACTCGATTTGGGAAAACGATGAGCCTCCTAAAAAATGAGTGCACACTTCTCAGGAAACGCTTTTTGCAGCGTCTTCCTTTTTGAAGGCGAAAATGCATCATAAATGATTCGACACATTCGATCTAGGGAACCCGATGCGAACATATATTTACGAATCTCATATCTATAAACCCAGATATCCTAATAGATGAATAAAACATATCTCTCTATAATGTCTCATAACGGCTTTCTCTTTTCATCAAAAAATAAAAAAATAAAAACTAATGACATTAGTGTGGCATATAAAATGGGAAAATATAGAGTTAAAAAGGAGAATCCAAAAAAATAAAAAAATTTATTAAAAAAAAAAAATTTTAAGTAAAAATATTCTTCTAAGAAATTAAATTAATTGCGATTTTAATAAAAAAATAATAAGACCAAAAAAAAATAAATTAATTAACAAAAATAAAGATAAATTTTGTTTATCTCCTTTTTTAAGCATTCTCTAAAAATCCAGGAGATGACTCATTAATAGGAGACCCCCATGGTCAATGGGGATATCATATTGGAAAGGGATTGAACTGACACATAACAGGTAAAATAACACAATTCAAAAGTTATAATGTCTTCCATGCATAAGTTCTATTTGTATCAATAAAAAATTTTTAATAAGTTATGAAAAAAAAAAAAAAAATAAAATATTGCTGTTATTAAACATTGAAGGCCTTTTTCAAGCGAATTTTTTTTTTTTTATTTAAATGAGCAAAAAAATTTTCTAAATTTTTAATTTTAATTTAACCTTCTTCAGTGTAAATGGGCTCAATTAAAAACACATTAATATCAATTTTTATAGGAATAATAACTCAAAATTTAAAAATTAGTATTATAATAAAAAAAAGAACTTTTTTTCATATCTTGACAAAAATAAAGAAAAGGAAGAATTTTTTATTTTATTCAACTAAGAATAAAAAGATCAGGATAGAAATTTTTATATGTTCTGATTATTTTAGAAAATGAAAAAAGAGGAGAAAAAAAAAAAAGATGTTTTTAACTCTTGATTACTCATAACACAATATAAACAAATCTTTAACGTCAAATAAAACGTCGAATAATGTAAATAATGCAAGTAATCATAAATAAATCTCTAGAGATATAGACAGATATATATAGATACATATATAAATATCGGAGCGTACTTGTAAGAAATATTGTGAATATCAAAAAATGAAGATGGATAACAGTCCGAATAATATAAATAATGCAATTTAATCATAAAACCTCATCTCAGAATATAAAAGATATATATATATTTAATATATATAAAAAATTTACAACAATGTAAATCATCCTATAATTTTAATATGTTATTGTGTTGAAACTTGACTAATGCATGGAATAATAATGCAACACAAAATGTACTTAGAACAAAATGTATTGAAACAAGAAAGTGTACACAATATTTACATATAGTCTTTTGTATATTCCTGGTAAGACCGTTCCTGGAGAATGTGTTGACTGAGTCGCAGTCGGGCAGAGTCTCTTGTTGAATCACTTGATTCCTCCCTCTCTTCCCGGTACCAACCATATTTATATGGTCGGTACTCCACTATGCAAATTAGGTGGATCCTACCACAACAGTATCGTAAGGTAAACTTTATCTGTATTATTTTTTAAACCTTCATTTCTTTTACAACCTTCAAATTCTCATTTTGACCCAGTTTGTAGCGATTGAATCCTGTTCCCCGAAACCGAGATTAAAAAAAAAAAAATTTTCTATAAGCAAGAATATCTGATATGAAACTATTTTTGTCAAGACATATTGCAAAGATTTTTCTTCACTTCAATAAAGAAGAAGAAAAAGTTTCTTTTTAAGCCGGGCGATTTATCCATTGTTTTCTCGACGTAAACAAAGTTCTTATTTCCAATGAATCTCAGTGAGAATAATGTCTTCCTTGTTTTGCATTTATATTTGTCTATTTTCTCTTTTTACGCAGCTATTTAAAAATCCAAATCTAAAATATCGCCTTTTTGAAATTGTTTTCCATTTCCTTACGCCTGTCATTTAAATGTGTAAAAAATATTGTTGTTTATTTCAGTCTAATTAGAATTAGTGTTCGCGACAATCCCAAACAAATGTAAAACCACATTGATATTGTTGTAGCATAAATGATTGATTCATTGATTTTTTACGGCTTATCAACCTTTTGTAGTTTATTTAATGCCGAATCATCTGAGGAAGGCTGGAGAGCACAACGGCCGAACAGTTGTGATAATAGCAGATGAGAACAATAGTCCGAATGTTAAAAGTGTAAATAACATTTGGCTTGTCTACCAATCTGATCACATCATTGGGAGTCAATGAAGTTATTAGTCTCTAGATCGTGTTGTTTATACCACTGGACACAATGAAACATTATTTGGGATTGAAACCATTTTCACCATAGATCCGGAAATTTTATAGGGTCTTTCCCTAAATAAACCTTTTTTTCTATTCCAATTCAGTTTTGTTAAATTACATTAGTTTCCCTCCCAAATCAAGTGAATCGATTTTTCAAGTGAAGACTAAATTCTTCTTCAGTTCAATGATAAATAAAAAGTCGTCAAAAGTCAGAGACGCTGGAAGAAAAATGAAACCGAAATAAAAATTAAGTGATTAAAAAAGGATTGACAAACTGAAGAATTTCAGGTTTGGGGAAAATGGCGGCCTTTCATTTTTGTCAAAACTTAATCAATGTCGGGGTTTTGTTTTAATGCCAGAGCAAAACAGATGTTGTTTTCATGATTCCAACGAGTCCTGTTCTCTGGTATCAAGCTCATGAGAGTAGAAATTCCTTGATCACGAAAAAAGAGGATGTCGATTTTACTTTTATCCTCTTCAAAGCTTTTGTAGTTTTTGATATTCAAAAAGATGAGAGATCTAACTAGATAACCCCAGCGTTCTTCACTGTTGGAGCAAAGTTCAAGAAATGACTCTGTCATTCCTTCAGGCCTTCCAGGAACATCAAAAAATCGAGCATTAAAAGGATTTACAATCCAACCTAAAATGCGTGACTGGAACACTGTAAATAAACAAGGAAACGTTTTTTGAGTTTGGTATGTGTGACTTTTTGCACATAAAGTCAGTGTAGAATGATTTTGGCGAGAAAAGAGAAAGAAACGTGATATTTTTTGACTTCTATAACATTGGTCACAATCTATGAAAAAATCAGTAAAGCTATGATGAAGCTGCCTTTTGGCTTATTTGCAACAAAATTCATTAGCTAATTCATGTGCTCTATGCAATTTAGTTGCTAAAACGATAAAAAGCTTTAAACTGTTCAAAACTTTTATTCCAACACAAAATTCTATTGTCCAATATTTGCAGCCATTTCCATGGGTAGAGTAGCCAGCATTTCAAAGCGCTTTTACAAGTTAGCTGTAAAATAGGAAACCACAAATAAAAATAAAATAGAAATGAACAACCTTACAATGAAAACAATTTGTTTAATTTCTTTCAATAATAAAATGTAAGTGTTGATCAATGTACTTTCACAATTGCAGTGCAAGTTATGTCACTGACACAGTAGAAGGGAAGACAGAGTGTCGAATGCATAGTGCTATTGAAAATAAGGCAGGGAAAAGTTATAGGGTTCTAGATAAAAACATCATGATATATATATATATAATGTGTGTGTGTGTGTGTATTTCTGAGATGAGGTATTATGTGCACTATTTGCATTATTCGGACTTTTGTCCTCATCTTTGTCGCCATATTTATTACAACGTTTCGGCCATTGTACTAGACGCAATCGTCAGGCCACGAATGCTGTTATTTTTCTCGGCTATTTATATATACGGGTCAGTGGCGCATTGTGGGTAGTCTATTTTGGCGGTTATTTTACCGCAAGTCGTTTATTTGTTTATTTATTTGGGTTAAATTATTTTGCCTGTTTTTATTTATTTTTTATTTTATTTTATTTTTTATTTTTAATTTTTATTTCTTATCTTATATATTTATTTATTTATTTTTATTTTAAAACGTAGTAAAAATTTGTTTATATCGCTTATTTAATAGTTTTGTTTTGGTTTGGGAAGATAATTAAAGCTATTTATTCAATTTTGGGGTTTATTTGTTTATTACTTCATGTATTTATTTGGATTGATTTTCTTTATTTGTTTTTCTAACGGTTAATTTATAGGGATCGGTTTGTTAGTTTTTTATTTATTTGGATGAATTTAGATTAATCTATTTTACTTGTTTTTTTTTATTATTTATTTATTATACTGTACATTTTTATTTACTCTTTTCGGTTTTTGATTTTTAAGTAACGTAGTATTTTTTTATCGTTACATAACAATTATAGCTATGTTTTTCGTCCGATTTTTGGTTTGATTTTTATAGTCTAGCTAATATTTTGGTCATAATGGTTTGTTAATTTGTTTATCATTTACTTTATTTATTTGTGCTGTGTAGAAGGATTGATATAGCATAGCAGTTCAACATTCTTTGTTTCTAACAAGATTTTCCTATTTCTTAGTACTTTGCTTAACTTTTGAAATGCTTCTTTCACTGTTCCATCATGCAGTCGTTTTTTGTTCTTTTGCATCCTATGTTAAAACCCTTCTCAGATATTTAAACCTTCTTGGTATTTTTTGATGCTGACATCTTTAATTCCTAATTCGCAACTTGCTGTCAACTACACATCCTGTCATTTTTTAATTTGATAGATAGTCCTTTCTTCTCGCTTTCCTTGAATATCTTGTCTTGAAGGTCCTGTTGTTTTCCTTCTGTATCTGCAAAGTCTTTTTTTCGATCCAAAATGATCCAAACACCAGTCTGATTCTTTGGGTTAACTCGATCTGAGTTCCTTAATATTCTAATCAGCTTAGCGATTTTACGTTGACTCCTTCGTTGTTTCATTCGATGATGTTTAAACTCACTCTTTTATTTATCAAATTTAAACTACACTGTTGTATATTCTTAATTTACCGACATTAAACCACAATCCACTCCTTAGGAATTGCTCCTAACAGCAGTTGTTTTATTTTGTTTTCTGTCAGAGTATACAACATGCGCCATCTTGAATAAAGCTATTTACACGTTATCGACTTTTGTCTAAAAATCACTAAAAAATGAGAATACATGATAAAAATGCCCAAAACCTAATAAAAACAAAGTTTTATCGTCAAAATTTTTGTGTTATTATTAAAAGGTAAGATAAATAGATTTTTTATGTAAAAAATATATTTTAATCATTTTTAGAACCGTCGAAATTTTGGTAAAAATCTTGTTTGTCCGCTGTCAACGTTGTAACATAAATTAAGTAGAAAATTTTTTAGGATCTTTTTGCTGTTTAAAACACAATGACTTGGAAATTCCTCTAAAAAACAAATGTAGGATTTTAATGAAACTTTCAGGACTTATTCACAAATGAAAGAAATTAGTTTTGAAATATTTTTTGTCTAGAAAATCTTTGTAATTTTTTTTTCATTTGTTAACCCCCACTTATTTAATATTATAGTAATTAAGAGTAAAAATATTTCAAAATTGTAGTTAAATAAAACTTATTCTAACCCAAACACCTCAAGATTGAATCTTTAAGTATACAAGTACGAAAAATGCCGAAAAACTTTTTGCCGTTAATAAAAAAGACCCAGACGACATGCATTTAACAGATGTCAGAATTCGTTGAAAAATACATCCCTACCCTCCCTAAACTTAACCTCTTTTTCGAACGTAACTCATAATTGATACAACAATAGTGAATAAAAATGAACACGCTACCGCCCCTGTCTGAATGATTGGATTTCTCTGTATCCTTGGAAACAGGAAATTATGAATTTATGTGTGCGTTTAAAACTCAGTAAATTTAAAAATAAGTTATTCCAATATTCGCTTGAAGATGAAACGGAACTAATGCTTTTAATTTAATTATATAATTAAATTTGAAAATTTTTAGCTTCAGTTTCTGAAACATGGTTATCACTGTGTAGCGATAAAACATATTTTAAATAAGTTAATTTATAATATTTATGCTCTGTAAATTTACATTGAGCAATATTTTGTAAAAATAAAAAAAAATATCAATAAGAATACCGGATTATATATCTTACTGTTCTTTCTTTACACACACACATACACACACACACACATATATATATATATATATATATATATATATATATATCAGTAAGTACACTAAATATTAAGATATATATCTGTATTTTAATCCTTATTGCAAACAGAAAATAATTTTACTCCTTTTGTGGCAATTTACTCCTTTTTTTCGACTCCTACGCAAGAGTATTAGTGTCAAGTATAGTTAATCTAGCTCAGCTTGAATTTAAACTCGACTCCATCTTTGTGCTGTTAACAAACCCAACACCTCTATTATTTAAGATATCTCCAATTTTTATAAACCGCTGAAGTTCGTCTTTCTTGGTGATAATATCTTTTTCAAAACGGGAATGAATATAAGTCAATATTTTCACTAGAAATCGCGAGTTCGTTTCTCTACGAATTAGACTAAACAGAATTCTCGTCGCCATCTTTTCATCCTCTGCTCAACTTTGCCGCTTCGCTTTTCAGACTGAAGCCGTTTCCTTGGTAACCTGGTCGGCTGCAACCGATTGGTCGCTAGTCGAGAGCTGTGTGCATCATTTAAAGAAACATCTAGAAAGAATGTGGGCGGTCCCATATATAAAAAATCGTTTTACGATATTCATTTGGTTACAAGAATGTTTCAATTTATTTTGCATTATTTTTCTTTTAAGCTTGGCCAATTGGGAAATGTTTACATGTTATGGAAATAGGATGAAAATGATTCGTTATTTATTTCAAGTTTGAAGACTGTCATTACAATATTCACAATTGATAAAATTATATAGGGGAAAATTGATAAAATTATATAGGGGAACATCAACAATTTGATAAGTTTGTTCATGTTATAAATTACCCCTGCTATTTCGTTCTCGCCGGAAATTTATAACATTTTCAAAATTCACCAGAAATTTTAATTTATAATATTTATTCATATTAGCAACATGTCGTTTTCGATTCGTAGCCAACGGCTGATTTATTTTCTTATTTACTATTTATCTATTTTATTTTTTTTGCGGTAGAAAATATAACCTTAGCTTTATTTTTTAATGGAAATAAATATTAGCCATGATAAAACAGTCTTCGAAAATAAATAATTCGTTTAACGAATAAAACCAGTGATTTAAATTTCGATTCAAAATAATTATTCCAGAAGGTTAAAACTTTGTATTGTGCATAATCACCCAAGTCTTATAGAACCCAGTCTGTCCTGAAAATAAAATTAGGATAGCTGGGAGGAAAAGAAGGGAAAAAAGTAATTTATTTGAGAGTAAGTGATATTTAATGAACTTGACCGAATTCGAACTGTAAATTGGATTCTAAAACCGAAATAATAAAAAAAAAAAAAATAAAACATCCAGTAATCACGAATAATAATAAAAAAATTTTTTATCATTTTTGCTGCAGTGTCCTTTCAATCAGAAAAATGCTCTTATACAACTCACATCTCTGACGTAACCATTTTTGAAACTTTATTAATTCCACGCCCTTTTCTGATAAAGAAAATTAAAGAGAAGAAAAATAATAATGAAACTGTCGACTTTTCAAGGACGATTTTATTTTAAAATGTTTAAAAGATGAAAAATTTAAAAATAAAGTAAAAACATTTACGCGAATTTTCTTCAAAAAAAACGTTGCTTAATTTGATTTATTGAATATATATATATATTATATATATATATTATATATATATATATATATATATAAAAGTTTGTGTATGTGTGTGTGTTATATATAAAGGAAAATTAAAAATTAAGAAAAGAGACAATAAAGTTCATATGAGATAAAATTTTATTTCCTCAGAAAAATATAATTTTCCCAAATATATATAATATATATTGAATATATTATATATATTGGAATTAATATATATATAAAAAAATAGCTTCAGTAAAGTGTTTAATCCCAACAAAAAAATTATGAAATTCTTTTATATTTTAAATTATTTCCAAATGTAAATTGGGGGATTTGTCGTTGTTGTTCTTTGAAATTTTCATTAATATAATTTTCAGAGCCTTTTGAAAGTTCATCCGAACAATGAATCAAACATTCAAAAAAAAACGAAAGGAAAAATTATTTTTTCATTGCAGCATTAGATCCAAGACGCCAGAAAAGATCGTATGAATCCTTTAATATCACTTTGGTGTTTAAATTATTATAATGGAACAAAAAAATGTTTCTTTTCATTTAAATATATATATATATATATATATATTATATAAATATATATATATATTATATATTTAATTTCTGTGACGGACTATTGGAATATTTTCAGAGGACATATTTTAGGGAAAGATTAACGGTTTTTTCAGAAGCCAACAAGGTTTCATAAAACACTTTAAATTAAAAAAAGTAGGAAATTGACAACCTATGATCACCAATCTTCTGTCCCAGACGCCACGTAAGAAGGATTCAGAACTATAAATCCATGGATTTCTTCCATTTTTTTGCTCTGTGAGATAAAAAAAAATGACAAATTTTATAATCTACGAAAACAGGAAATTCAAAGCCTTGATCGTTAATTTCAATAAAGGAGATTTTTCAAGAAGCACACAAGTGATATTCAATGGATGTCATGTTTTCTGAGATAGGGTAAAAAGACAAAATTTTTTATTTATGTTGCAAAAAAAAAGAAATTATGGTTTTCCATGATCACTAACGTCCTGAAGGGTCACTGAACACGACACGAAGAAGTAGAAAAAAAACGATTTGTCTATATATCATTGTCGATGTATTTTGCGGAATTCGCTGCTGTTTTTTTCAAAGCTGTCATCGACATTTCCTTCTGTGTGCTTAAAATGAGTGCTATGTTGGATCTGAATAGACGTCTGCAGCCCCAGTTTTGTATAAGCAGGTGGGTTCAGGGGATGAAGATCTCTGTTTTTTCTATTATCTCTTTGCTTCTCTTTTTTAATTTGTGAGGATGTTTTTCCCATTCAAGTTCTTTTAGGTGGACAGCTCTTCTCCAATTGGTTCTTTCAGACCGGATCAATTTATGTCCTCAGTAAAGGTGTTTTTGAGCTGATCCTTGAATCAACGACGTGTGGCTCCATATGGAGTTCTGAGAAGAGGATTTGTTTGAATAAGTTGGAGGTTAAAATTCGGGCAAGGTGTCCGGCCCATCAGAGTCGCTGACGATTCATCATGCATTCTCGGCTTCCCATCTTTGTGCGAAGAAGAGCTTCGTTGTTAATGATCAGATCCTGTGTTTCGCAGGATTGGACGAAGTTTCATTTCAAGTTTAATCTTTTCAATTTTGTGGATATCTCTTTGATAGAGTACCCAGGTCTCACAGGCGTACAGGAGAGTCAAGATTACAATAGATCGGTAGACCACGTGGTTGTTGGTTTCTTTTAGTCTAGAATTGATGAAGACTTTTTGAATAGCTTCCGTATGCTGCGTAGGTGACCTTGACATGAATTTTTGGTGTTAGATGCCCCAACAGATTCATTTTGATGTTTGACTTCTTTGAAAATATGGAAATTGTTCAACATTCTCTAGGTCCAGTCGATTGATGGTGATTTTGACGCCAGGTTGTGGCTGATGCTCTGGGCGTGGTTGGAGCAGGACCTTGGTCTTTATTACGTTGATGGTGAGTCTGTAACGCATGTACGCTCTGGAGATGTTGTCCGATGAGTTCTGGAGTTCTTCATATGCCATGGGGCAGTTGTCATCGGTGTATTGGAACTCAAAAAAACTCGTGTGTTTGTCCTGTTTTTTTGGGGAGCTATACTGAAGAAGGCCTGTTTTTTTTTCGAGATCGAAGGTCGATTCCAGGGTTATTATCTGGAACCTCATGAAGCATTGTTGTCAAGTAGACGGAGAAGAGGGTAGGAGAAAATACGCACACTTGTTTTAATCTCATCATTGACGGAGAAAGGTTTTGAAAGGCTATTTTGGACACAGTCCATCATTCCCTCGTGTTGAGCTCTGGTGAGCACCGTGAATTTCTCGGGTCATCCATAGTGTTCTGGCTGGTCTTGGAACACTATGAAACGCTTTTCCAAGATCCTAGAAAATAATTCACATGGGTTTTTTTCAGTATCTGAGAAGCACAATAATTGTTATATATATATATATATATATATATATATATATATATATGAAAAATTTCTCAAAGTTAAACTGTAGAAAAATACAATATTTATAAATCTAAATGACAATAGGAAAACTGTAATATATTGGAGAAACAAGTAGAACTTAAAAAAAAAACTCATTTATGAGCACAAAAGAGATCCCCAAAAGACAACTTAACTAATGCACTAGTCATACATACAAATAAACTCAACTACAATTTTGATTTTAAATATTGCTACACTCATAAAAAATAAAATAACTCACGCAGAAGGAAAATCCTCGAGAGTGCCGCCATTGAATATTATCCAAATATTAATCTACGCCCAGACCTTTTCCCTATTTCAACTTTTCTAACAGAATTACTACTCTCCCAAGCAAACGTACACAACTGCATCAGGAAATGAAAAGAAAATGGTTGAATCCATCAACACAACAATAAAAACAATATTTTCGCATGTGACACTACTTGACGTAATTTTTAGTTGACAATATGGATATAATAGCATTTTGTAAATTCTTCCAGTTGCTGAGGACATTTTGTTTTGTTATTATTAGTTACTCTCTTTTAATAAATTTATTTCGTTTTTGCCTTTAAAAAGTCCACATTGGACATAACGCTTCGGCTAATATTAAAGTTTTCCTATTGTATATATATATATATATATATATATATGAAGAAATATAGTCTTAAGATGTGCTATATTTATGGGATAAAGTGCTCAATATCAGAGATAGAGCGTGTGTAAATATAAAAGTAAACATAGAAGTCAACACTTAGAGGCGACAGTCTGTTTCATGCTAGATGCAATCGTCAGGCCTGACGATTGCATCTAGCAGGAAACAGACTGTCGCCTCTAAGTGTTGACTTCTATGTTCACTTTTATATATATATATATATATATATACCGACTTTCACAGCAAAATTTTACAATTGTTAGATTAAGATTTGAGCCTTTGTATCTTAGAAATGATTAAAAATATTTTACTGGAATTCTTCGAGGTTTTTTTATAACGCTATTGGACTCTATTTTGATCAAGAATTTATTTAGTTCTAAGTTGAAATGATGATCTCTCTTCTTGTTATGACCTCCTAATCCAGTTTTCCTCTCTACTCTTCCCTCTTTTTTAAAATTTATTCACCGTTCTCTTGATGGTTCTTGAATGGACTTTGAACATGGAAGCCAGAGTATGAATGTTGGTACCTTTACTGAAGGCCTGAATGGCTGCCTTCTGCAATTTTCCTGGGCTTGTCTTACTGAAAAAATCATATCAATGGTTTCTTTGTTGGCTCTGAAACCACATTGATGTTTAGGGCGAATGTCCTTTGACAAAGTCAGGAGGCAATTGAGAAAGATTATGGGGGAGGATCTTCCCTGTGATGTTCAGGAGAAAGATTCGACGCTAGTTTCCCAAACGCTTCTATTTCATTTCTTGAAGATGGTGACAATATTCGCATTTTTCAGATCTAATGAAATGTCCTCCTTTTCCCAGAACCGTAGGAGAAAGAGGAAGATTTTTGTTTCAAGAGGTGATCTGATATGCTTGATAAGTTCCAGGCGGGGCTGTTATTCAGCCTCCACGCCGGGGATCTAAATGATCGGACGCATCTTCGACATCACGATAGGTAGGGTTGGCAGACATCTATTGTCGCATTGGATTCTGTGAGACACGTCTGAGGGAGTCTGACGTTGCCGTGGAGTCACGGTTGAGAGGGCTAGAGAAGTGTCTTTGTCATTTCACTAGAACGTCTTGAATCTCGATGAATTCGGTGATGTTCTCAGTTGCTTTCAGAATGAATGTAGACCTCCTGACGAGACAGAAAATCTACTTAATTCCTGAAAAGAATTGTCTCATATTTCGATTGTTGGCGGGTTTGTATGTTTTGGAGCTACATTGGACAGTGAGCCTTGAGATGGGTGAATTTCCCTTTCAGTTGTTGAGATGTTGGGTGGGATTCATATTCAACTTTGGCTTTCTGTTTCGCTTCAATTTTTGTGAGATCTCGGGACCATTCTTGTCGAACCAGTCTTGCTGGCGTCTTTTCCTATGTACAATGGTTTCTTTTGCAGATTTGCACATGGTCTCCCGAAGGGATCTTTACTCTCCTGTGATTTGCCGGGGCAGAGGTCGGCATGGCAAGATGACGCTTGACTGCCACTGAGCATTCCCCGGCCACATTCAGATCAGTCAAATTTGCATGTCAAATTTCCGTGTCTCTGGTTGTTTGACGCGTGAGCGTCTGCGTAATTGGATTTTGAGTTTGGACATAAGCAACCGATGGTCCATCCAGCAGACGTTGACGGGGTGTGTGATGAGGGTGTCTCTGTGTTCTCTGTCGGGTGATGGAATAATCCAGGATGTGACATTGTTTGAATCGAGGATGCCTCCATGTCGTCTTATGTCAGGAGAAGATGTTATTGGCTATCAGAAGCTCGTCCTCAGTACGTATACCGAGAAGGCGAAGCCCATTGTCATTGCAGTTCCCATGGCCCCTGTTTCCGATCACTGGAATCCACATTGCAGCGCCACCCCACCCCCAACTCGGGTATTGTAGTCGCCGAGGATGATCAGTTTGTCTTTTGGTGTAACAGAGAAGATGAAGTCATTCAGTTGTCGGTAGAACTCGTCCCTCACAGATTCTTCAGAGGCAAGGGTTGAAGTTGTCAGGAAGTTGTCATGAGGTAGAGTGTTGTGGCCTGTTTAGGGGCCTGAAAGAAAGACACGGAAGACGAAAGGTAGGTTGAACAAGTGTATTGAAATAACGCAAGAGTGTTAGTAATAAGCAGATAGAGGTGTATGTCCGAACGGTAGGTTAACGATAAAAAAGAAAAAGCCAACACTCAGTAATATTAACTACGAACACGGCCACAATGTGCTGTGTTCGGAGAATAAAACATCCCTATAAATCTAGGAACATACACACAACCAATACACCCTATTAAAAATCAAAAATAAAATCATTGTTGATAATGGGTAAAAGTAGAGCCGAAAGCGCTCAGAATTACAGAACATTTGAACAGTTTCTACACACTATGTGAACAGAAAAGAAAATTGTTGTGGTAAACCCTCCTGCAGTAAAATGAACTCTTCCTCCTCTCATAAATACTAACTGAGAGGCTTCCTAGGGGTAGAGTCGTAGGGCAGCGGAGACTCTGTGTTAACCTACCGTTCGGACATACACCTCTGTCTCCCCACCACAACCGACTCTATATTTAACAGTCCCTCCACGAGGAATGTATGTGGCACAAGGCCGAGTTTAACGTGGGTTTCTCCGAGCCCGTAGGCTCGGCCGAAAATATTCCCTTAGAACCCGCATAAGCGAGTTCGGGATCTGTCTACCTCCCCGGACGAAACTTTGTCCTTCAGCAAAGTCTCGTCCGGGTTCCTCTCTGCCAAAGGCAGAGAGTTTGACAGAAGTCGCACACAGTCAGAGACTGTGTCTCTGCTGCCCTACAACTCTACCCCTAGGAAGTCTCGCAGTTAGTATTTATGAGAGAAGGAAGAGTTCATTCTACTGTAGGAGGGTTTAGCACAGCATAGAGGAAGGCGAAGGGACATCTGACGCTCGTTAATGGCTTTGGAGAGGAGATTGTGGTCATAAATCAGGGATGTATGACCGCAAAACCTACTTCGTGTATCAGGTGTTCTGGAGCTGGTTTCCATTTTCAGAAGATGAAATATCCGGATCCCGCTTCGTCAATTCACTCATCGGCTAATATTCTGTTTTCACTGAGGGTCGCTACATCGATGGTGAAGCGGGCAAGTGCCTTGCAGACGAGCGAGCGTTCTAACGTTCAATACACCAAGAGTCAAAGTAGAGTAGTTAAGATAAATGAAAAATTTTAGTCGGCCGCATGAAATGGGCACCCGCTGAGTTCGATTTTCCAGCCAGGTGAATGCCGACAAAGAATCTTCAGATTACATTGGTGCGATAAGGTACCGCATGTTGAAACACAGAACCGTTCGCTGTTAACGACCATCAAACCATACTTGTCGATTGGCGATGCTTGGATGGGTCACGTCATCCGTACGCCCGAGAATCGACTCTCGCAACGTGTTTCATTCGGACCACATCAATACCAACCTGAAGACCTGTCATACATTCAGTGATCAAATAGAATTTGCTGGTGGTCGGACCAGTTAGTCCTGAGTATGACAATAAACTACATCCGTCATCAGGACCTCTGATCGATATCTTTGGAAAGGTATATATATATATATATATATATATATATATTATTATTATTATTATTATTATCATTATTATTCGAACTATTGTCCTCATCTTTGTCGCCATATTTATTACAACGTTTCGGCCGTTGTACGCTCCGGCCTTCTTCAAGTGGTTGGAATGTTGAACTGAACTGAAACGTTGTAATAAATATGGTGACAAAGATGAGGACAATAGTCCGAATAATGTAAATAATGTACATAATACTTCATCTCAGAAATACACACACACACACACACACACACACACACACACACACACACACACACACACACACACATATATATATATATATATATATATATATATATATAAAGGATCATTTCATGAAATTAGTTCATATATTATACAATTTCTTAAAGAAATCAAACTGTATTCCAAAATATGACTTCAACAAAATTACAACATAAAACACACATATCACTGCCTCTAGTAATTATGTCCACAGAAAACATGTATATGCACAAAAGCTGAGTATCATCTACCATGTATTCAATTGTGAAAGCAGAATAACATATATTTGTATTACTTCAAAGTTCCCAAGAAAACTAAAGTTCTTTATTAAATAACCCATAAAGAGTTGATATGCCGTTAAAGAAATGAACGAATCAATCAATCGGGCGAGTTAGTGACGTAATTGTGTAGTAGCTGTTAAAACTATGGCAGCAAGGTTGGTCAATCAGGTAAAGGAACATTCTCGAAGACTTCACACCCATGATCTTTTCTTTTCTGTTTCGGATGCCCTACTTGCAGAAAGTTGTTCCGTTCTCGTACCGGTCTCATCAGCCAAACGAGAACGCATCCAACATGAAGGGAACTAAGCGACTTCGTCTGAAAAGACATTTTAAAATCACGACTGTAAACGTTAGTAATTATTACCGTATAATTCTCGCATAATTCTTTATAAAATCTATTTGTAATCGTTTATTCTCGTTAAACTATGGATACAATTTCCCATTATTATTTGCGATAACAGTGGCTCTCCGCCATGACTGTTTTTGAACTGAAGATGTTCTGAAGTGTATCTCGTCTTTTTCATTTGAATCTTGTCAAACATTTTACAATGGCTTTTATGTTGTAATTTATTTGTCCTACAATTGTTTTACTTCAGACAATTACCATTAACAAATGAGAATTGCTTTTTTATAACAGTTATTTTCATGTCAAGTTCTTAAAAGTCCTATTAAATTTGTGTTATTAGGACGGAATTGGTTGAGGGATCTGCATAATAACAATAATTCTTAACTTTCTTCGTTCTTCGTCAGTTATCGGCTGATAGGACAACATTTATTGTGAATGCCTGTAAATTTCTAAGAAAGGCAGAAATGTAGACGAGTAAATATCTGTATATTTCTGTCAGTCAACATTCAGAAAATTTATGATTTAACATTCATGTAAAATTGAAAATAAGTAGTTAATATCAATTTTACGTATCACAGATCGATCTGCTAGTCGTTTGATAAACTTTCACACAAAAACAAAAACATAACTCAATGATTTACAGTGTTCGGACTGTTGTCCTTATCTTTATTGCCATATTCACGCGAATACAGCAAGATGAAGAAAACAGCCCAAACAATGTAAATAATGGCAATACCTCATCGCAGAAATATAGACAGATATCACTCAAAGAATATTTACTGTAAGTCAATGTGTCTTTTGTTGTTGCCATCCAGAGACAAGTTCAGAAATGTATGGATTCACATTGGTAAGTGCCGCTCTCATATCATTTTCGTAACAAAGTCTGTTCCTGTTCTTTGTTTTAATGTCTACCACCCTCAAAAAAAAAAAAAGAAAAAAAGATTGCTCACAAAGATACGTTGTAAGAAACTGTATGGGTATCACAAGGGCTTTCTTGGTAATAAGAGGGTACGCTACAATTTGGTGACACCAAAATGTTGAGATTTGTTGTTGAAACTGACTCTGCTGATTTCATCGAGGTATTTCATCAAGGTATTCATCATTGATGTGCCTTGACCTCCACTGAATCCCTGAGAAGGGTTTGATTAAACCCAGGTTAAAAACCACTGCTATAGAAGAAAGCCTTATACTATTCAAGGGAAGGTTAGGATGGATACAGTACATTCCACTGAAAAGGAGGATGTTTCAGAGTGAAACATATTTTTGTTGTGTGAGGCAAAGACTGGCTATGTGTACAAAAATGATTATTCATGTTGGGAAAGGAACACAGTTTGATCAGATTTACTACCAAAAATATCATCATAAGTGACAAACCCCCCTGACATCATCACAAGTAGACCCCCCTGACATCATCACAAGTAACCCCTGACATCATCACAAGAGACCCCCTGACCCCCCTGACATCATCAGGAAGTTCACAATATACACCAGGAGGATATTTTCCAATAGAAGCCCCATCAATAGAAAAAAGGAATCCATCAAGAAAATATGATGTTTTTTTGTACAGTCGAAAAATGTGACCATATGTTTTGTACAGTCGGAAATGTGACCATAGAGGGAAACCTGCCAGGAAAGATTCCCGATATAAGTGTAAACTGTGCCCAGTACTTTTATGCCTAGTGCCATGCCTTTAAAAATGTACATTACAAAATAATTTCAGTCAGAAGGAATAATTCTATTCATTTATATTTGCGAATAAAAACGTAATTTGTGCCATTTTTTTTACTGAAAAATAATTCCAAATAATTTAATTCATAAAAAGCCATTAAAAGTAATTTCATTCATTTATATTTGCAAATTATTTTAATTTTTGTTAGGAAAATTATTAAAAAAAAATAAAAACAAAATAGGTTTTCCATTTTCTATTTATTTTTGGTAATAAAATTATAGATGAAAATTAAAAAGAAAAATATGGAAAAGAATACGGTTTATTTTATTGGGACACAGGTTTACATGTCTTTGCTGAAAATGTATTTTCAAAATATAATTTTAACCATAAAATGGAAACAAAATTGAAATGAAAGTTATTTTTTCATAATCAGTATAAAAATACTATAATAAAAAAATTATCTGAAAACGAAAAGTTTTTCCCCCAAATAATTTGCAGTGAAGGAATTAACATGTCCTGCCAATACCTCATAAATAATAGACTATTCCATTTTGATTACATAGAAAAACAAGACATGTGCTACTTGGTTTCAGTGAGTCGTACAGTCGGAAACTTGACCATAGAAGGAAACCTGTCAGGAAAGAGTCACAATAAATGTGTAGTATCTTTATGTGTAGTGCCATGCTTCAAAAAGTACATTACAAAATAATTCCATCCTTGAAAAAAATTGCTCGTAAAGATACGTTGTAAGAAACGGTATGGGTACCCCAAAAACTTTCTTAGCAATAAAAGGGTACGCTACGATTTGGTGACACGTTGAGAATTTTTTGTTCTGAATAATTTCTGTTGAACCTGGATCGGCTGAAGTTCAATGATTTCGTTGAGGTATTTATCAATGACATGTCATGACCTCCGCCGAATCGCTGAGAATGACTCACCGAATCCCTGGGGTCCGATCGAACCCAGGTTAAGAACTACTCTTATAGACCAAATAACCATGTGAGAACATGAAACAAGCGTAGAGGACCTTTACTAAACTTCAAACCATGATGGTTATAATGGCTGTCTTTGAGAGAGTTTCAGGGTGTTAATCTAGAAGCACAGATGTTTGTGGGTTCGATTCTAATTATTGTGTTAGGCTTCTGCAGGGCGTGTCCCTAAGGTCTGGACAGATAGGAAATCTCATTAACTTTTTTTTTTTTACCTGCACAGATTAAAGATGCTTTTGTCGAAAGAAGAAAGTATTGAGTTCTTTTTCTGAGGTATGCTAAGGGAAAAGGTGTACTCAATGAAGATCACAGATGCAACACACTTGATTGAACGTATAAAATGTAAATTTGCTAAAATTGACGGCAATGTGAAGTTATTACATTAAGTTCATGTGAATCTTGCAAAGCGCATTAACTTTTGCCTCACAACTGATGGAAATTATATTGAAGATGTTATTTGTTTATATTCCAATTCAATATAATATTGTAAATTTTATTTCTTAAAAAATATGCATTTTTGCCTATGTTTCCGTGTATTTTCATCATTTTGTGTTGTATTCAGCTGAGAAAATTTGCAAACGCACCCATAAAAGACTCGAAAATCCCTCAAGATAGAGGTACACTATTAAAATGGTTACCATGAATAAAGGGATATTAAATAAAAGAGAAAGTGTGAGTAAGTGAATATTATGAGGATAAGGATGATAGATAACGATTGACCCTTGATTTGAAGAAGTTAAGATTGTTGTGTTCATGGAAGCATCCACGCGGGAGCATGTCCTTACATTTAGAATATGGAGGGAATGGTGATGATTCAATTCCGTGGAACTAAAGAAAGGTGGGTCCTAGTTGTAAAGGTCTAAACTAGCGGAAATAAAGAATGAAGCGCTCATCTGAACATTTACCATGGATATAGCGATAGAGTAGAAATAGGCTTCTGACATTGCGTCTGTGCGGAAGAGGCTGTAAAGTGAAGAATAGACCTTCCTTCACAAGACCGTGTGAATAGATCATTTTAACTTGAGAAAGTCAATCGAAAATTTCCAGACTTGATAAATGCTGAGAAGGGAGAATTGAGTTTCTCACGTTCAGATGTGACTGTAAGGCTCTATTTGAGGTCCTAATCTAAACTCTTGCAAAGATAAAGCATTGTAGAAGGAACCAGAAATTATAGAATGAGCTGACCATTTTCCTAGCATATTTAACAACGGATTGTATGTATGAGTTTTACTTGAAATTAGGCATGGACTCAAGAGATGTTAAAAGTGAGAAAAGCCTCTTTGAAAATTTGTATTTTCAAAGAAGCTCCTTGCTTTTAACATATATTGATCATAATGCAAAAAGCTTGGGGTCTGGTGAACCAGAGCTAGATGAAAAGTTACAAGCAAGTTTTTTTTTTACATGGAGCCAGCCAAATCAGATCAAGGCTGAGATCAGCTGTAAGGCTTCGATAATCTCTATTGAAGAAGGGTGTTTATCTGGACGTTTGCCATGGACATTACGAGAACTTTGTGACATTTAGTCTGTGGGGATGAGGTTACATATTGGAGACTAACTCCTCCTTCCCAAAAGACTGTGTTGCGGATTTTGAATCAACCCACAACAAAGAAAAAGGTTTTTAAATATTAAAAATCTACATTTCATTATGATGTTTTTACAACTAATTTTTCTTTAGTGTGTATGAGTTTAAATTTTTACATTGTTTGTAGTTGTTTGTTAAGATGAAAAGAAATGTGATTTCTTTGCGTGTGTGAGAAAGAGGCAAGGGAGAAATGAGGAAGAAAGTGTAAGTGTCACGTAGCTTAGTGAAGAAGATGGGTGTATGAGTAAAGGAATTTCTTAGTGTGTTGGAGTGTTAAAGTTCTTACATTCTTTGTTTGTAGTTGTTTGTTAAGATGAAAAGAAATCTGATTTCTTCACGTGTATGTGACGAGGCAAAGGAGAAAATGGAGAAAATGTGTACGTATTACGTAGCTTGGGAAAAAAGACGTGTGAATGAGTAAGAAAATCTCTTTTAAGCCTGGTGTCGTGAAATAGTTGCCGCCTGTTGTCGTTCTTTACTGGCTTGTCTGGTCTAGAAACTTTGCTTAAATTCCCTTCAAAGGGATCACGAAAAATGTTTTTTTTTTTATTTTAGGCGGAAACGCAACCCGTTGGTTGAAAAACGTTAAATATTTACTTTCAAAGCATTAATTTATTAACCGGAAGGATGCGCAAATCCTCCGACTCAGAAACGATTTATTTGTTATTTGGTGTTTCACTGTCTTTGCGCCACAACTATAGAACGGAGACGTTTGTAAAAAAATCGTTAGAATATTTACAAAAGCGACCCAGTTTATTATATGATTTTATTGATTTCAAATAAATTGTAATACCAATTTTCTAGTAAATTTATAGTTTTGGAAAATCAGTCGAAAAATCAATAAAATGCTCGGCATCACTCAAAATTTTTATTTTTATTTTTTTCGAAAATTCGTTGTCGTCACAGAACTGACTTAACAGGCCCCGTTATGTCTTATTAATTCGTTAATATTTCACGAAAGGGCTTCCAATTAAATATTGGCTCCCAGCCAATTTACAAACTGATCGATACCACTGATCCAATAGTTAAAATTGATTATTATCGAGTCGTATCGATGACATCTGATGAAAACGTTCGTGAAATATGATTTGATTTGTGGGGATCCTCTTTATTTAGGTGGGATCCCACCGCGTCCCAACATTTCCAGCAGCAACACCCTCTAAATACAAAACCACACACACACACACACACACACACACACACACACACACACGCGCGCGCACATAGACACAGGCGCGCGAGGGCACGCACACATACATACGCACACACACACACACACACACACACACACATATATATATACGAAGACAGACAGATATAAAGGCAGTGAGTCAAAATTAGCGCGTAGATTCTGGCAAATCGTTTTGACAATGTCCTTGTTTTGCAGATAACTAATTCTTTTTTTTGTTGCTTAGAGATTAGAAGGTTACTGAGTGTGCAATGAGTTTACCCTATACAAGGTTTGGGAGTTACGTTAAGGGGTAGATTATACAGATAGGAGGGAAAGATAACGGTTGACTCTAGACTTGAACAAGTTAAGATTGTAATCGGGGAAACATCCTCTTGGGAGTCTCTCCCAGTGTTTTGCAGGAAGAAACTGTCTGAGTGGAACTTACCTCTCGCCGATGGAATACGGGGGTAATGTGGGTGATTTGCTACAATGTGATTGGCAAGGTGGATTCTAACCGACATGGATAGATCTGTCGGAACTAAGGAATGCAGTTCGTCCGAGCACTTTCCATGGAAGTAACGATAGAAAAGTTAGTGGTTTGCCACATCCAGAAATGATAAAAATATCAACCGGCAAAGTTTTAACTCGTCTTCTATATATAAGGGATATTTAAGCAGAAATATTTAATTTGAACAAAATTTTGCTAAATTCAGCCGACAAAGTTTGCTAGTTTAATTTTTGATTGAGTTCAAATGTTTTCGAATAAGTTCTTGCAAATCTAAATCCAAATTGTGAATAAACTGGCCAAAGTTCATGCATCAAAGTTAGGATGTTTGTCTTCCTTGGTCGTTGCATAATTAAAAAAAAAAACAAAAAAACATTCCAACGAATGATTTATTTTTTTATAGAAATATTTCGGTTAGCAGTTGCCAGTCTTGGCCACTCCTTAATTTGAGTAAAACAAACTTCTTTGTACTGTTTTACTCAAATTAAAGACTGACCAAGACTGGCAAATATTAGCCGAAATATTTCCATAAAAAAAAAAAGTCATTCGTTTGAATTACAAGTTTTTTTCTTTCTTTTAATTATCCAACGACTAACGGAGACAAGCATCCTAACTTTGAAAATAGTATTCACTATTCAATCAACTCTACAACACAAATCGCGTCCAAAAATTGAGTCAATGCTTTCTAAAAGCATGAAGACTCCAGTGATTTAACCTGTTGTTACCAGTAACTGACTTAGTGGTCTGTTCATTTTAATAGGGACTCATTAAAAGGATGATTTATTTTTTTATGAAAATATTTCGGCTAGTATTTGCCAGTCTTGGTCAGTCTTTAATTTGAGTAAAACAGTAAAAAAAGTTCGAAACGATTAAGAATTTGAATCAAAGAAAATAAATCGAGTTGATGATGTTTACAACGTAATAGCAAGTCGAGGCATAAAAATTTTTTTTTCTCCATATCATATTTTTTTTTGGAGTAAAGATATGTATTTGTACCAATATTCTCGTCTCAATTATTATTAAGAAATGAATGTTGTCAATAGGATTCATATAAGATTTTTAGGGCTACATAATGAAATATTTTTTAGGAACGCTACAGTTTGTATTAATTCGAATATACACATGTGACGACATGTGTACAACGGTTTCACAGAGCTCGGCTTCACTGGAAATGAATATATCAAATATTTCATACATATTATTATTTTATTTTTCCGAGCGCTTTCGGCTATACCTTTAGCCATTATCAAGGATGATTTGATTTTTCAGCTTAATTGAGTGGGTGCGTTCTGTGTATGTCTTAGTGTGTGGTAGGGATATTCTTAATTTCCGAATACGGTTAGCACATTGTGGCTTTGTTCGTTGTTAATATTGTTAAGAGTTGTTTTTTTCTTTTTTATTATTAAAGCTTCCATTATTTTTAGTCTTTTTTGCAGGTGGATGCATTTAATATATCTGAAAAATCAAATCATCCTTGATAATGGCTAAAGGTATAGCATGAAAGCGCTCGGAAATATAAAACATTTGGACAGTTTTTACACCCTTTGTCCAGAAAAAGAAAGCTCTTGTTAGAACACAAGAAAATTTAAATAAAAGCTTAACCGTAGTACCTTGTCTGTCGTTTTAATGAAACATGCATAAAGGAAGGATTACTGCCTATATATATATATATATATATATATATATATATATATATATATATATATATATATTTAAAATGATTTAAACATCCGCTGTCCAAAAAGACCAGGTAGAATTTCGAATTCAATTGTTTTGTCAACACTGACAAACTTCCACGAACAGTTACAGCCAAGCCAGTCCAAAATGTATTTCTTTGGATCTTTCCCGTACGGTCGAGACGGGGGCCATATGCCATCGCCGAAGCCTGTGTCATGGAGTAGTCACCCCCACTTTCACCACCATAGGACTGAATATTGAGGAAACAGGCCGCTACAATTATATCTTGAGATAAACGGATGTCTACTATTACTACCATGTGTATAAACTTTGGATGCATCAGGTCATAAAAATTCTGTAAAAGTGCTCAATACGCCAAGTACAGGAAAATATAAAAAAACATTTTCTCAATAAAATGTTGTTTGGGCCAACCCTCTTGAGTGAGAATTTTCCTGATGATCCGTTAAATGAAACCGAAGTAGATAGGTTCTGGCTCTTTAGGTATTCTAATTTTCCTCTGCTTAAAGTATTGAGCACTTTTACGTATCAACTTAGGTAACTCAGTCGGTGTTTTTTTTTTAATTTTTTTTTTGTTTTGGCAAGACATTGCCCTGCTGGGTGATTATTTTCAATATTTTTAGTCTTTTTGCATTTTATTGAACTTTTGCCCAAATATCAGTTTGTCTAATAATTTTTATTATTATTTACAAATTGCATTATCTGCGCTTTTTTCACATCGCCATCGTTATAGTATAGGTAAAAAAATTTATATATATATATATATATATATATATATATATATATAAAGAAATATACATATTACCATACATTGATTGCATAGCTCTGAGTTTCATACCGACGCAATTTTCAAGTGTTTGAAAATTTATGTTGAAGCACTTGAAAATTGCATCGGCTTGAAAGTCCGAGTTGTGCAATCAATGTAAGCTATTATGTATATTTCTTAGTATATATTAAATAACTCTGTTATTTTAATATTGAGCACTGTTTTTCTTACACAGATGAAACAGAACTAATGCTTTTAATTTGATTATATATTAAATTTGAAGTTTTTAGCTTCGGTTTTTGAAACATGGTAATCGAGGAAATTATAAAGAAGGAACCATATTTCAAATCAGATTTTAATATATATATATATATATATATATATATATATATATATATATATATATATATATGTAAATTGTTTTTTGAAGGTAGTACAGTTCTTCATGTTTTTTGGAAGATCAGAACACACGCCACTATTAAGTGAACTGCTAAACTTGACATTTAATAAAAATGGGACAAGACTGTATCGCGCCAGCGTTGTAACTAGTCTAACGAATTTTAAAATCATTGTTCTTATTTAATAGTCCGAAATGTTATCTACCTTATCTGTTGAGTATCAATCTATGGCAGGCAATCTTCAATCTATTCAATATTCTTTTCTGTCCATAGACTCGTGCTCCCAACTCACGTCAATAAAGCATGCTTTGCTAGACGACTTTTAAAAATATTATACTACTACAAGCACCCTATATTAAATGGTAGTCGATGTCTACAGGAGTGGTGACATGATGTTTGCATCCGGGTATATAAGTGCAGAAAGACTCTATTATTTTTAAGAGTGGGGAGGGAATGTTGTGGAGGGTGTTTGCGCGATTACGTTCTTGCGTGCGCACGCAGATGTTTCTTTTTTTTCTTTCCTGTTCGTCTGCCTGTGTGCGAACGTTCGTTTTGTGCACAGTGGCATGCCTCGATGTCGGGTGTGGTATGTGGGGTGTCTATTGATTTTATAAGTGACTGTCTAAGATGCTGATTCGATTTTTAGGTCTTCGTACTTTGCAAAAAACCCTCGTCTGCGGCTTGGTAGCAATGACGTCACTACTCGGCGCCATTTTGAGAAAGGAGAGAATGATGCCGACGGTTATATCGTGCTGGGTTTAGTGATTGCAATCGGGTCGCTGGGTGGAGGGTGTTGCTTGCCGCGGTTGAGGCAGAGAATAGAGCCGATGGTGCTTATGAACAAGATCTAAATGAAAACAGCACGAAGGAAGAGAAATATTAAAAAGAAAGAAAGAAAAAAAATGGCGAGTAAAGAAAGATGAATGGAGAAAAGAAACAGAAATGAAATATGTTGGAGAAAAAAGAGAAAAGGAAACAAAAAATATGATAATTAAAAAAATTGATTAATTAAAGAAATATAAATAAATAAATAAAAATGTCAGTACACGAATATATAGTAATATTAGTACGACTAATTTTGGTAGTCTGATACTTATCCATTGGAATTGTTGACTTATACATATTTATTAAGCTTAACTTATTCAGACAAAAATCTTTCTATCTGTAACACCCAGTGAGGATAAAATTCCATGCATAATAAGAAACATGTTGATAGGGATAACATTTATCCCAAGGCGAGGCACACCTTGTGAATTTATTACAATAAATATACTGCTGCTTTTGTAGTAATCGGGAGCGACATCTGGTGTTGAGATGCGAATGCATTAAAAAAATAGTTCAGTACTCACTTCTCAAGTAGGTATAGTAGTTGTAGAATTAAGGCGACTACTACTTATTTGGGCGGTGGAGGAGAAGGGGGTGGGAAAGGAGGGGTAGAAGGAGGGCAAGAAACTGGAAAAGAAAATATGGAAAAAGAAAGAGAAAAGAAAAGGAAAATAAAAGAGACGCAGAGAGGAAGACGAAAAAAGAAAGAAAAAGAAATGGAAGAAAAAGTCAGACGACAAAGCAGAAAAGAAAGATACAGGGAAAAGAAAAGAAAAACAAATTAGAACATACAAGAAGAAAGAGAAGAAAAGAAAGCAAACGTGGAATAAAAGGAATAAAGAGAAAGAAAAAAAAAAATGAAAGAATGGAGAAGGAAAGGATGAGGAAAAACAAGGAAGAAAGTGAAAAACATGTAAGAAAAAAGAGGAAAATAATGACGTAAAGTAAAGAAGAAGGCAGTGAAGAAGAAGAAGAAAAAAAAGACGTAAAAGAAGAAGTAAAAGGATTAGTAGAAGGAGAAGAAGGCGAAGAAGAAGAAGTAAAAGAAGAAGAAGAAGAAGTAAAAGAAGTAAAAATAGTAGTAGTTGTAGTAGTAGTAGAAGAAGAAGATGAAGATGAAGAAGAAGTGAACACGAAAGAAAAAAAAAAAGATACAGAAGAGGAAAAAGAATGTCCTCAGCTATGGATCATTGTAAACCCACAGCTATGTTTCTCATTAAGTCATCACAATTTAGATAATAAAGAAAAGTAATCTGTGGAGAGCCATAATCGCCTACTTTATGAATGAAAATAAAAAATATATAAAAAGAAGAGGAAGAAGAGGAGGATTAAGACAAAGGCGAGAGGAAAAGGCACCAATGGCGAATGAGGAGACAGGAAAAGAAAAAAAAAAAAAGAAAGATTTAAAAGAAGACATTTAAAATTAGAAAATTTGGTGAAATAAAAAGAAAAAAATATATAATGGCGATGATAAAAAATTAAGAAAAAAAAAGTCCCTGAGTAAAA
>CAHIKZ030001352.1:47500-117500 GCA_903632075.3 Acanthosepion pharaonis
AAGAAAAAAGAGAGAAAAAGAAAGGAAGAAAGAAAGAAAGAAATAAAAAAAAGGGAAAGAAAAAAAAAAAAAAAAAAAGAAAGGCTGAAAAGAATAAAAGAAAAGGAAAAAAAAAGTGCGGGGAACCAAAAAAAGAAAGAAAGAAAATAGAAAGAAAAAAAGAAAGAAAAAAATAAAGAAAAAAAAAAAGATTTAAAGAAAGAAAATGAAAGAAAGAAAGAAAAGAAAGAAAGAAATGAATTCCTTTGAGATTTAATGACAAACCGGAAGAGAAAAAAAGAAAATGAAATTGAAAGAAAGAAGAAAGAAAAAGAAAAGAAAAAACAGAAGGGAAAAAAAAAAAGAAAGAAAGAAAAGAGAGAAACGAAGCGGAAAGAAAAAATGAAATCTGGAAAGAAAGAAAGAAAAGAGAAAGAAAGAAAGAAAGAAAATGAAAAAAAAAAAAAAAAATAATGGAAATAAAGAAAAGAAAATGAACACATCAAAAAAAGAAAGAAAAATAGATGAAATAAATTTTGAAGAGAGAAAAAGTGAAATCTGAAAGAACAAAAAGAAAGAAAGAAAAGAAAGATGATAAAAAAAAAGAAAAAAAAAAAAAATAATATTTCATGAAGAAAATTCAAAATTTAATTTTGAAGCAGCCAGGGAATGAAAGAAAGCTTCCCTTCAGAACTGAAAGAAAGAAAAGATGAAAAAATTTTAACTTACTATTTTTCATGGAAAAGAAGAGAAATTATAAATCCTGGGAACGAAAGAAAGAAAGATGGACATATTCGTTCAAAGCAGAAGAAGGTAAGGACAGGATTAAACTAAAGAAAAAAAAACTGGAAAAAATGGCCAAAAGAAAGAAAGAAAGAAAGAAAGCGCCTTAAGAAAAGGTGAAAAAGAATAAAACAAAGATTTAAGGAATTTTTTGTTAAAAGAAGGAAAGAAAGAAAGACAAAGATAGATATCCCCAGATAGATAAAAATTATAGAAAGAAAGAAATGAACAGACTGAGATAGATAGATAGAGATAGATAGATATAGATAGATAGATAGATAGATAGAAAAGAACAGATGAGATAGATGTAAAAAGCTCCAAAAGGAATTTGTTGACGAAAAGAAAGAAAGAGAAAAGATGAGGTCTAGGAAACAAGAGAGAAATGTGAAGAAATAAACAAAGAAAGAAAGGACTTATTGGTTTTGAACAATCTATCGTAGAAAAAAAAGAATTAGGATATTGATCGTCTTTCTTAAAAAGGTGATTGAATATATATTTAAAATGAAACATAAAATTAATTGAGTCTATACCACTTAACAGTAAGCAAAATTCAGTCGCCTGATGACATTGATCAAAGGGAATAATAAATGTTTTTTAAACATCTGTAATGTAAAACCTTTTATTTTTTTTGGAAAGGAAAAAATATTCAATGAAAAAGCAGAAGGAATCAAAATCATTGAAAAGCAGCCATTGAAACACAAGATGTTAAAAAAGAAAAAAAACACAAGATATTCTAAGAAGCCAGGAAACAAGATAAAAAAAAAATGGAAAGATAGAGGAAACACGATATTTTCTTCAAAGGAAACATGAAACTCGTTGACCGATTAAAGGAAAAGAAAAAGATTTCAATGACCGAAAGTCAGGAAACAAATATTATTCAATCGTGTTTAAAAAAACACAAGATATTGAATTTGTCAAAGCAACCAGGAATTTTTTTATAGGAAAATCGAAAAAGCAGCCTGAATTGCGATATTTTAAATCTTTGAAGGAAAAAAAAGATATTCAATGAAAGCAACCAGGAAAAAGGATATTCTATGAAAGCAGCCATAAACATCTTTCTGATGATTAGCAGAATTTTAAAATATAAGATATTCAATGAAAAATTTTTAAAAAGTGGAATTTTTTTTTGAAAAAAAAACTTTCAAAAAATTAATAATAAGGTTCGTAAATGATTATTTTTAAAATTTTTTTGGATTTTTGCTAAATTTTCTGAAAAACCGAAAAATTTCTTTTTAAATTTTTTTCAAAAAGAAATGAAAATTTAAAAAAGCTTGCTTTTAAAACATCACGAAGAAGAAAAAATTATTAATTTAATCTTTCTTTATTTATGATTTCTTCAAAAGGGTCGAAATTTTTTATTTACCCAGTTTTTTTTCAGAATTTTTTTTTTTATTTTTTATAAATAACGATACAAGATTTAATTAAAATTTTTTTTTTTTTTTCATCAATAAATGATTTTTCTGTTTACAATAGTTTAGATTATATTTTCTTTCTTCGAAAAGAAATGTTTTAAAATGAAATTTTCAGTTTTTAATTTAGCGAGACAAGATTGAATTTCTTTATTTCTAAAATTTTTAAAGGAAAAAAAATGATTTTTATTTAACTATACCTTTTATTATATGTTGCAATTTGAAATTTCTTGAAACATTCAAAAATTTGCTTCGATTTCCTTTTATCAGTTTTAATTGATTTTTCATACAATTTGCTAAAACAAATAATTTCAAAAAAATTTTTTTTTAAATTCTTTCCTTTAAAAAATTTATTTAATTAAGAAACATTAAATTTTTTCATTTAAAAATTTCACATATATTTTATATTTATTCAAAAATTCTACAAATCTATCTTTCTAAAAAAATTAAATTACATAAAATGTTTTTCGGATCTTGTCTATTTCATTATAACAGTTATTTCAGTGGAAAATATCCTACAAAATGTCCCATATGCAAGTTCATATACAAAATTGCTTCCTGTAATACCTTTCCCAAAAATCAATCAACCAAACTTTTCATTTCAATATAAGCAAATATAACAGAACAATAACAGACATGATGTAATTAAAATTTTAGAGAAACAAGAGCAAGAAAAAAGACACTGTTAATTTTCAGAGAACAATAAAAGAACAGATATTAAAAAGACAGAGGTTAACGATTGTCATTGCATTTAATGTTTTGATCTAATTTGTTTGGAAAGCAAGAGGCCCGAAGAGGGTTCCACAAATAAGTAGTGCGGGAGATGAAACTGTTAGCATAGAACTTGCATCTACATCTAGCCATTTCAACTATAAAATAACGAGACCTAGCCGCCAATCTAGTACTGCACTTAAATTCATAGCGTCTAGGTACAATGGAGGAGAGTTAACCAGAACATTTATCAAGAAATTATTTATAGAAAAGACACAATGACTGAAGTGTAGATGTGAGGACCAATAAAATTACTGATTCATCTTTACATTTTATCAAGGATCTCTAAATATACGCGAGGATCACCAGACCAGATGTGGTAGCAATATTCTAAACCCTCTTGAAAACATTTGATTTTAGTTCTTTATCCAATTCCTTCTTATTTCTGACTGTTTCCTCTAATTTGTTCTCGGATTTAGTCTTCATTTTTGTTCCTTTTCTTCCATTTAGTTTGTCATTCTTTCATACACAAGCAACGCTCGATTAACCACTGATTCACATTTCGATAAAAACAACGAAAATAATTCCTTATTTTTACCACTTTGATTAACAAATGAACAGTTTGATTAAACAGTGTGCAACAATTTTTTTTGACTTACGTCAGTAAAAGTTACTTGCTAAATGCTTTTGTCTAGACAGCAAACGAAATAACTATTATTCCCTTCAAATTTTGCTTTTGGTGATTTGAACATCGAGGTTTTGAAACATTGATGATTTTGAAACATTAATGTTTTTTGAAACATTGATGTTTGAAACATTGATGTTTTGAAATCAACTACATTACATTCCAGACAGATTCAGCGCTGAGTTGCTGAAAGAGAATTTTCTAGAAGTTCCTAAAAGTTTCAAGAATGTCTAGAATGTTCTGGCAACAGATGGCAGTATAAATACAGTGAACGTAAGTACAACAGTTCAAAATTCAGATTTGAGTAGCCGAAAGAGAATTTTTCTATAACTTTCTAGGAGTTTCGAGAAGTTTCAAGAATTTCTAGAATTATTTGCATTATAATGTCGATTATTTTATTATGCTCATTTTATTATAATGTCGATTATTTTCTTGGAAGCTTGGTTAATTTCATTTTTCATTCTTATTATTATAGACCGATGAAAATATTTACTTTTTTGTAGATCTTGTAAAAACTCTGTGTAACAAAATTTTGATGTTTTTTGTCTTTGGTTAGTAAGTCTTATTTCCAAATTGGTTTTTCCAGAAAAGCAAAGAAAAAATATTATTCCTTCAAAACTTTATTTTTTAACCTGGACAAGACTTAAAATATTTTCAGGAAATTCGTAATCTACTTCTGCATAGTGGATCCTAAAAAACCTATATATCATTTCTCGGGCTTATTCAATCATCTATCCAGACCTTCTGTCAATTTTTAGAGTGATTCAAAATTTGAGCCATACGTATAAACTTTGAAAATGTTTAATTCATCGACCGGATCAGTGATCTTCGTGTCACAAAGTCCAATGTCGAAACTCAAGCAATGGAATTTGTAAGATGAAAGCGTGCAAGTCTTAGAGAAAACGTCACTTGCGTTTATCAAACTTTTTCATCCTTCAAGATGCCACAGTGTAACCGGTCTGTTCGGGGGAATTGGAATCGGCCGTAACCCCAGCGTTTGGCGCATTTTCATTGACATTGTTGTTCATGATGACGGTCGTCTTTGAGTATAGAATCCAGAGGTTAGCAGTGAATATTTCGAAGACAGTAGGAAAGGGTTGTTCAGGTTAGCAGTGGATATGCTGGTAAAAGTAGCAGAGCGTAGTTCAGTAGTTCTTCCTTCTGTTCTTTCGCCTGACAAGTTGGCACTGGACATTCGGAGAGAGTAAACAAAATGGCCGCCTTTATACACGACGGATTGAATATTCTACGTCTTCTGATTGGTTAACCTTCTATGGGTGGACTATAAAGGGAGTCAAGTCATTTGGGCTAGCTCACTAGTGCACGATACACAAAAAACTGCAACATACATGTCATCCAGGAGCATCAAAGATCTTTTCCCCTGGCCCACTCGGTGCAGCTCGAAGAGGGATTATACAGTGTCAAGATCTTGCTAGACGACGGTTAGGACGCTAGGTTAGGAGAATTCAAAATAGTGGCCTTCCTGGTGAGTCTCCAGTTACACCAAGTTTCCGTGTTATCTTTGCCTTTGGTACAACAGTAACACCGCGGCACTCTACCACAAGCGGGACTGGCCGCAGCGGACTATATTCAGTGTAGGGAGGAACAACTGTTGAACCCCTGGAAAGTATTGTTTTTTCCACTGCACATAAAACTGGGTTTTATGAACCAATGTGTCACAAATCTACCTTAGGAGTCTGCCACCCTCAGTTACTTTCAACACTTCTTCCCTAAGCTGCCAAAATCCAAAGCCGGTGTCTTCGTCGGACCACAAATAAAGTTGATAGAGTGCAAAGAAATTCCCGAAGAAGCTCACTAGGACGAGGAATGCAGCGTGGAACAATTTTGTCACAGTGGTTCGGGGCTTCCTGGGGAATCACGAGGCTGAAAATTATGTGGAGCTTGTTGAGACCAGTGTGCCGCGCGATCTTCTTAAGCGTGCCGTGAAATATTGTATATATATATATATATATATATATATATATATATATATATATATATATATATATATATATATATATATATATATATATATGGCAATAAAAAACAGCGTTAGTATTTGAATAAATTAATAAGTATTAAACTTTTTTCAAATATTAAATTTTCACTATTTTTGATTATGTTATTTTAAATACTTTGTTTTAATATTGATTTTTTTTTAAAATAAAAATATTTTTAACGGCTTAAAATAAAACATTCGACGCTACCCATTAATACATTTTGGATTTCAATACAGAAGGAATATCTGACATTAGCTAAAAAGGCTTTCTCAGTTTTATTGACATTTTCTACTTCCTATTTATGTGAATTAGGCCCCTCAACCCTAAAAAAAATCAAAAATAAGAAGCGAGAAAGACTACGCTCAACTGAAGAAGAAGAAATGAGGGTCTGCTTATCGCATATTCGATCAAATATGGAAGAAATCGTGTAAAAAAACAAGGCACAGGTTTCAAACTAAATAAGCTACAAAAATAGTTGAATAGAAACATTGAAATAAACTAAGTTTGTATTTGTGTGTGTATTTTTTAAAAAAAATCTATGGATTTATTTTATAACATTTAAATATACACCATTTAAACAATTGTTAAGTGTGCCGTAATATTTCATTTGATGCTAGGTGTGCCATTGCTTAAATAGGTTGAGAAACACTGATATATATACACTCCATTGATAAAGAAAATGGGAAAATGGTCAGCTCATTCCAGGAAGAACGTGGCTACTTTTGCTATGGGTTATCATTACAAGAGGTAGATTGGACCGAAAATGGAGTTTGGGGCCGTATCCGGCCTATATCTGGACAGACCACATTTTTTGATATTCATAGTGCTAAAAACTGCCTACATCGTCATCTGGAGGAATACTTATTCCCTGTTCTGCAGCCGCTTTTATCAGCAGACGCAAGCCTTTATTCCGTTATCATTATTTCCATGTCAAATGTTCAGATAAGCGCTCCATTCTTTAGTTCTACCCGTTCAGACCTTTACAGTTCGGACACGCCACGAAATCGAAGCCTACACATTTCTTTTTATCGCCCTCTATCGCTATTTCCATGTCAGATGTTCAGATGAGCGCACCATTCTTTTGTTCCACCAGTTCAGAACTTTACAGCTCGGACACGCCACGAAGTCGATTCCTACTCATCTCTTCCTATCGCACTATCGCTATTTCCATGTCAAATGTTCAGATGAGCGCTCCATTCTTTAGTTTCACACGTTCAGACGTTTACAGCTCGGACACGCCACGAAGTCGATTCCTACTCATTTCTTCCTATCGCACTCTATCGCTATTTCCATGTCAAATGTTCAGATGAGCGTTCCATTCTTTAGTTCCACCAGTTCAGACCTTTACAGCCAGAACACGCCATATCACTTCCATAGAGTTGAATCATTCTTATTTCTTTCTTGTAAATCTAAGAAAAATCTTCCACACAGACATCATTTCGCTAATAACTGGCACTTTGCGGAACAGGCTCCCGCGTGTGTGCTTACCTGTACGCTACCCTGGTAATCTCTTGAACTCAAGGGTCAGTCGTTATCTATCTTCTTTATCCGCCTAATTTTCACTTCATACTACCCCCTCTTTTATTCTTTTTTCTCGCATCATTTCGACTCTGTCTACCTTGAGTGAGTTTGTTTGCGTGAAATTTAGTATATGAAAAATGATTCTAGCTGATACAACATCACCAAAGTAATTCTTGATTAAAGATTTAATCTAGGTAGTCACCCACCCAACATAGATCGTTTTTTTTAAGTTCGCGCGAATTCCTACTTCGATTATTTAACATGGAAACGCTTGATTAACTTTCAACCAATTCCTGCTGACTTAGCGAAATATGGATTCCTGATGTTCAGTGTAATCGATCTGTTGTGAAAAAAAGGTTATTTTAATACTGAACATTTTCATTAAATTTCAGCTCAAGCAAGGCAATAAAGCCTCTAAGACGCAAGGGGGTTACTGAGAATATGAAAAGAATACTATTAAGGAGAGAGAACAATAAAAAAAAAACAATAACTAAGAAGACAGAAGAATTTGCATTTAAAGTTTTGAAGATCCATATTGACTGGAAGCAAGAAGCCAGAAAAGATTTTCACAAGCGAGAAGTGCGAGAGAAGAAACTGTTAGAGTCTGTCTATATTTCTGAGATGAGGTATTATGTACACTATTTACATTATTCGGACTATTTTCTTCATCTTTGTCGTCATATTTATTACAACGTTTCGGCCTTTCAGTATCTGTCTATATTTCTGAGATGAGGTATTATGTACACTATTTACATTATTCGGACTATTGTCTTCATCTTTGTCGCCATATGTATTACAACGTTTCGGCCTTTCAGTATCTGTCTATATTTCTGAGATGAGGTATTATGTACACTATTTACATTATTCGGACTATTGTCCTCATCTTTGTCGCCATATTTATTACAACGTTTCGGCCTTTCAGTATCTGTCTATATTTCTGAGATGAGGTATTATGTACACTATTTACATTACTCGGACTATTTTCTTCATCTTTGTCGCCATATGTATTACAACGTTTCGGCCTTTCAGTATCTGTCTATATTTCTGAGATGAGGTATTATGTACACTATTTACATTATTCGGACTATTGTCCTCATCTTTGTCGCCATATTTATTACAACGTTTCGGCCTTTCAGTATCTGTCTATATTTCTGAGATGAGGTATTATGTACACTATTTACATTATGCGGACTATTGTCCTCATCTTTGTTGCCATATTTATTACAACGTTTCGGCCTTTCAGTATCTGTCTATATTTCTGAGATGATGTATTATGTACACTATTTACATTATTCGGACTATTGTCCTCATCTTTGTCACCATATTTATTACAACGTTTCGGCCTTTCAGTATCTGTCTATATTTCTGAGATGAGGTATTATGTACATTATTTACATTATTCGGACTATTGTACTCATCTTTGTCGCCATATTTATTACAACGTTTCGGCCCTTCAGTATCTGTCTATATTTCTGAAATGAGGTATTATCTGCTCTATTTACATTATTCGGACTATTGTCCTCATCTTTGTCGCCATATTTATTACAACGTTTCGGCCTTTCAGTATCTGTCTATATTTCTGAGATGATGTATTATGTACACTATTTACATTATGCGGACTATTGTCCTCATCTTTGTCGCCATATTTATTACAACGTTTCGGCCTTTCAGTATCTGTCTATATTTCTGAGATGATGTATTATGTACACTATTTACATTATTCGGACTATTGTGCTCATCTTTGTCGCCATATTTATTACAACGTGTCGGCCCTTCAGTATCTGTCTATATTTCTGAAATGAGGTATTATGTACACTATTTTCATTATTCGTACTATTGTCCTCATCTTTATCGCCATATTTATTACAACGTTTCGGCCTTTCAGTATCTGTCTATATTTCTGAGATGAGGTATTATGTACACTATTTACATTATGCGGACTATTGTCCTCATCTTTGTTGCCATATTTATTACAACGTTTCGGCCTTTCAGTATCTGTCTATATTTCTGAGATGATGTATTATGTACACTATTTACATTATTCGGACTATTGTCCTCATCTTTGTCGCCATATTTATTACAACGTTTCGGCCTTTCAGTATCTGTCTATATTTCTGAGATGAGGTATTATGTACACTATTTACATTATTCGGACTATTGTCCTCATCTTTGTCGCCATATTTATTACAACGTTTCGGCCTTTCAGTATCTGTCTATATTTCTTAAATGAGGTATTATCTGCTCTATTTACATTATTCGGACTATTGTCCTCATCTTTGTTGCCATATTTATCACAATGTTTCGGCCGTTGTACACTCTGGTTGGAATGTCGAACTGAACCCTTTATTTCGATCACTGGGGTAGACTGTTCTAGTTCCACGTGTCATGTTTGATGGATGTCAGTTATCAGTTATCTCCTGTTAATTTCCCTCTGAAAGTTTTCACACTCTTTGGCTCCTGTCACTGGATCTAACCAACGCCTTTCTCCACTGTGCCATGTGTCCTTGAGGGCATATGTGTATGAATTTCTGGGTATTATATACCTAATGTCCTCAGTAACCATTTTTACCAGTGCTCATATTGCAATTTTGCTGTTATCATTGCATGTTTTTACCAGAGCTCATATTGCAACTATGTTGTTATCATTGCTATTCTCTGGCACTCCTTATTTCTGGTTCCCATATTGTATTTATTTCTATGCTTGGTCGGCTCAGGAGATTGTTGTGGCCTAGCATATGTGCTGATTCCTTAAGTTTACGAATTTTCCAATGGTGTTCCCTGTCAATGATCTCAACCTGATCCCACAGAGGGCGGTGATCTCCCTTCTCTCTCCATATGTGGTCAGCCACGCCTGATTTTTCTACTTCCCCTCCTGTTACAGCTTTCTGGTGTGCTTGAAGTCTTACCTTGAGGGGGCAGCCTGTCTCTCCTTTATATTCCTTTCCGCAGCTGCATGGGATAGCGTACACACAGTCTTTGCTCATGTTCTCTTCTATAGGGGCTCTTACTCGGAAGAGATATCTGCGAAGTGTCGTCAAGCCACCTGAAGAAGGCCGGAGTGTACATCGGCTGAAACGTTGTGATAAATATGGCGACAAAGATGAGGACAATAGTCCGAATAATGTAAATAATGTAAGAAACTGTTAGCATAGAACTTACGCTAACATCTCGCTGTTTCAGTTGTAAAATTATGAGACCTTGCTGACAATGTAGTACTGTGGTTAAATTCATAAAGTCTAGGTACCTTACAGGAAAGTAATATTTATTTTGTTTTCATACAAGAATGTGGCACAATGTTTTCAGTCTTATTTTAGCCACAATTACTGACCCAAACATACTGCAGTATTCCTTTCACTAAAACAACACATTCTTAATTACCATTCTTACTACAGCTACCAAAATACCTCAAAGTCACTATGAAGTCCGAACAATTTGCCCATAGATGAAAGTTAAATAGAACAATTACCATGAAAGTATTTCTAGAAAATGCAAAGCTACATTACGGCGGTGGTTGAATTGCTAAAGCTCTCAAGAGTTTTCAATTAGAAAGACATTGAAAATTTTATAATGCAAATCTTCATTCTACATTAATCTGTCCATGTGGCATCCGAAGAGGAAGTACAGTCCCTTAGGTGTCCAAGAGTTTTCAAATTGATAAACACTTGATAATTCTTTTTCAACAATTTTATTCGTCCTGGGTAAAACGATAAACAACATCCGACAGCAAGGCTTCTGATCAGGAGGTTTTGGGGTACGTGGAATCACCTCTTAATTGCTCTTGTTCCTAGGTCCACCCTGACTTGGGGTGGTAGCACCTGTTAGGGTCCCAGTTATGGACAAATAGTTAACCCACAAACTGCGGTCAAAACGCCGTGAAGGTGTAAAAGCAAGTTTTAATACCAGCAATACATTTTTGAATAAAAAATTATTACAAACAAAATATTAGCAGCAATACATTTGTGGAAAAAAAAAATGTTACCAGCAATAAAAATCTTGTCGACATTAAATAACCCATTGAGTAAAATAAACAAACAACAAAAAAAAAAAAAAAAAAAACACCAGAAAACAAACAAACTAAACCAAAAAATCTTTTGTTGACATTAAATAACACTTTGAGGTTGATATGTGATAAAACAAAGCAAACCAAACCAAACCAAAGTCTAACATCGTCTGTTTCATTCATTAAATACACCTCATTCACTATAAGTATTACAATATTAACCTTGTACCTTAAGAGTATTTTCTTTTATTGAGTGTATCTTATTATTAAAAAAAAATGGCGGCCTTGTTTAGTAAACAGCTTCAATGAAAGCCTGGTGTAAGTTTAGGATAAGAAGCTCGTCTCCAACGTTGTTGCTTGCAGAATGTGTTCAATTCTGAAGGATTTACCAAGTAACTTGACCTTATACCAGACACATCTGAGCTTCATATAATTTTACATACACGAACTTGTGTCTACATACATCCGAGTTCTACACACTCAGATGCATACCCAATATGCATACAGCCGTACGTTTATAAAATGAGCCTTGAAATGAATCGTTTTTCAGTGGAGAGAAAACGTGTCAACATACATGTATGCGCTCATGCGTGTCCCAACGTACGTACGCACGCCTACTAATAGACAAGCGGAGACCATAGAGCATATAGTGATAAGCATTGATCTATAAACATCTATATTAAAAATAAAAAAAATATATCTGTAGCGTCAGGAAGCTGCTCACGCATGCGCACTCGCAATGGTATTAAAGGTAAGAGAAGGTAAATAAAAAAATGAAGAAAAGAATTTGATACAAAATGAATAGAACCTTTAAAAAAAGAAAAGAAAACAAAGCAGAGAAAATGTCGTCTGTATTTGTTCAAAATGTTTTCTTCATCTTATTTTTCGAGAAAAACCTAACAAAACCAAAGGGAAATTCTTAAACAATGGTTGGAAATGGAAGAAATACTTCTTTAAAAAGTACGTTATATATGTCGTTCGGTTTTCACAACACAATTTCGTTTCATTATGTAAATTTTGAAAAAGTTGGCTGTAAAATTTTCAGCTCTAGGAAACGAATTGTCTTGATTTTAAAGTTTCTATCTGATTATTATTTTGTTAAATCAATCCAGTTAATTTCTCTCGTTAACCCTGCCTAAAGTCAACCGTTAATTGAACTAGTTAAACATTGATATTCTTTCTTTCTTTTGCTATTACGCAATCTTTTGGCCATGTTTGATGCTTTTTTAAGGATAGAGTCATTTTATGGTGGCATGCTTGATATGCCGAGTTTGTTTTGCTGCTACAAATGGAGTCAAAAATAGCAGATATTTCAAGAAATGAACAAATGGAGAAAGAACGTAGGTAACAGAAACGTAAAATAATTAAAAAAAAAAAAGAAGACATTTTCATGGCGTCAGTGGCAGTTTTTTTTTCTTTTTCTTTTTTTTCAATTTCGGTCTCGCCGCTCTTTTCTTTCATTTTTGCAGAGCTATTGATAATTTTTGTATAAAAAGATGTTAATCGATTATTGAGTGGGAAGGTATCGAACGATTTCTTTTTAGAAACACAAGAACGCGGACTAAATCTTCCCGGCGGAGTTTCAGCATTCATTTCGATGTTTGGTTCATGTGAGTCTGCGGCGAATTAAATTTCATTTCTCTCGTCGAGCTTAATCTTGAAGGGCAAAGGTAGACAAAGAGACACAGATAGACAAACAGACAGATAGCGATAGAGAGAGAGAGAGAGAGAGAAAGAGAGAGAGAGAGAGAAAGAGAAGAGCTAATGTGAGATGTAAATAGAGAAATAAGTGCTGATTGATCTCTACTTGCCAATGTGGCCACTGTCATAGGATAATATATTGATAGGAAAATCGATCGATCGTATACAGAATGTTAGATTTGCAGGGACTAGAATTTAAATAGAAATAACTGAATGGACAGATAGATATGAACAAATTATATTTTCCTGATCAAACCGAATTCATAAATAATTACATTGGTCACACAACTACATGCCTATCCAGGCGCCTAACGTTACACCTATCTGACCACAACTCTATTAGAATCCATTTAAACACACACAAACTTACCAGACTCCATCCGGAACATACTATTAGAAAATACAAACATAATAACTTCATTCATATGTAAAAAATAAGATTGAAAATAATGGAAGCCTTAATAATAAAAAAAGAAAAAGCCAATATTTAGTAATATTAACTACGAACACGGCCAGAATGTGCTGTGTTCGGAAAATAAAACATAGAAATATACACACAACCCATACACCCAATTAAAAAGCAAAAATAAAATCATTGTTGATAATGGGTAAAAGTAGAGCCGAAAGCGCTCAGAATTACAGAACATTTGAACAGTTTCTACACACTATGGGAACAGAAGAGAAAATTCTGGTAAACCCTCCTACCTTAGAATGAACTTTTCCTCCTCTCGTAAATACTAACTACGAGACTTCCTAGAGCAGTCGATTCGGGAGCAGAGACGCAGTGTTAACCTACCGTTCGGACGTACACCTCTATCTGCTTATTGCGAACACTTTTGCTTTGTATATATCTGTTATTTCAATACACTTGTTCAATCCTACCTTCCGTTTTCCGCGTCTTTCTTTCTGACCCCTAAACAGGCCACAACAAAAACACTTGTTCGATCACAACAAAATTAAATGAAAAGCTTAATCATAGTACCTTGTCTGTCGTCTTTAACGAAATATCTATAAATGAAGGATTTCTACCTAAATACACACACAGATAGATAGATAGATAGATAGATAGATAGATAGATAATATTAGTGGTAAATATACATACGTATGCGAAATATATAAATACCCACACATGTATATTTTTAGAATAAAAATTCCAAGAGGAAGAATCCAGGTAGAACTCAATGTCCAGGACAGAGTAAGGATATAAAAAAAAAGGTTTAAATGAATTGGATCGTATTTACGATTCCAATGGAATAAAATTGACAATGGAATATTGTGTTTTAATTCCTTTTTATTATATATATATATATATATATATATATATATATATATATATATATATAGAGAGAGAGAGAGAGAGAGAGAGGAGAGAAAAATAGGGAAAGGCAGGTACGGTAGTTAATGGATAGCATTCTTTAGTGAGGAATCGGCGAGCGGACTGAGAGAGTTCGAATTCCAGTCAAGTTCATTACATTCACTTAAGTGCTAACTCTTAATTCAAAACCCGCGAAGGGTCGTTTGGGGACCTTCTGGCACGTAGTTGGTTCTGCACAAAGCCTTCATCAAATCATGTCCTGGACTGCTTGACGGGAGAGTTCACTATATTCGACTCTCCCGTCGAATTCGACGTATGAGGGTCAAGCTGCTCAGTTCCTAGGAAACCGACAGCCCAGACACCAGCACATATGATTCTATTATAGCGGTGAAGGTCTCGTGTAAAACCATCCACACTTTTTGAAGGGCCGAATACAGAGACCTGGTGCACAGAGTGCCACAAGGTCCCCAAACGACCCTCCGCAGGTTTTCCTTCTCTTACACCAGTTGACGTCCAAGGCTATAGAACCCAGTCTGCCCTACTATTTACCTATAACTGGGGGGAGGAGAAGAGGATTCATGCCTTTTTTTTAAGAGTATTAGCACGTAAATGTAATGGAGTCGACTGAATTCGAACTTCATATATATTAAATATAAAATATATATATATATATATATCTCTATATTGTATATATATATATATATATATATATATATATATATATATATATATGTTTATATATATATATATATATATATGTATTTTGGATTGATGAGAGTCTGTGAACCTGGGTTTCACGTTTTGCGATCGTCACTGAGCGAAACCCAGGGTCACAGACTCACATCAATCAACCAAATATGTTAGCTCTATCTCTGATATTGCTTGTATTTCGAAATAAGTGAACCGCGCATATAATATATAAATAATTATACATATATATATTTATTTATATTTATATACACACTTTTTACACACACACACACACATATATATATATATATTTATCTGCGTGTGCAGAAATTCACATATAAAATATAATATACATGTAAAACAATATTAATTAAAAAAGATGTAAAACTTTTTTTTAACAAGGTAAGTTTTAAGGAACGAAACGCATTGCATAAATGTTTTTTTAACGTCGTTATTTTATTATTATATATATATATATATATATATATATATATATATATATATAAATATATTACAAATGGACTAAATACATGACAAATATTTTAAGATGTTTATTTTAATACATTTTTTTTTATACGTTATTTTTATACATACTTATTTTTAAGTAAATGCTCTGTTCATAATAAAAGTATTAACTACATTTACCGGCCTGAATGTCCGAGAAATTCCGACATGAAATCAAACCTGTATCTAATGTGTTATTTAGCTGCTAGTGAGCAAAATCAGATTACTGTTTTTAAATAACAATTATTTTCCTCGAACGATCATATCTGGTTGAAGTTGCCTCTGTAGCTAAATAGTACAGCACGTCAAACCAAATGACAGTTCCGTGTAGGATACAAGTTCTATTCCTGTCGGAGGAGATATTTTCTACGAAATTTCTCGGGCATTCAGACCAGAATTCTGTCGATGCATCGACTTTTGTTTGGTTTCTGCATAATAGTGGCGTAACCATGTTACGTCATATAGCGATTTCAGTCCTCACTGGGTGCTCCACACTCTCGACCTTGTGCCATATCTAAGCTACGCTTAGAAAATCAGTTTGGGCACTTTGACGTGGTGTAATGGTTAGCAAGCTTATCTCGCTAGAACAGTTACGCTTGAGTAGTGAGTTTGATCCTCATTGGGTGCCCCTAACTTTCGGCCTTGTGCCACATCTAAACTACGCTTAGAAAATCACCATCATTGACAAGTTGTTAAATAAAGATTTCTTTTTGAAGACATGGGCGATAATGGCTCTCCACAACTTCCTATCTTTTGTAGGTCTTAGTAACGATTTCTATTAACCGTTCCTCCCAGTCCCTATTCTGCCAACCCTTTACACGGGTTCATTTGGTTGATTATTCGCTGTCACTTTTGTGAGTATCAAATTTTCCAAGCCGTCTTTCCTCATCATAGAAGTTTCACCCTAGAAATTTCAACTGTCTCTTTCTGATTCTATGTATAAACATCCTCTTTGAATCTGTTTTCCTCAAATATTTCTCCTTAGTCACATGTTCAGACGATGGCATTCTCAGCATCCTTCTGTGGAACCACATGTCTGTGGCTTCAAATTTGCTCTTTATTTGTGAGGAGATTGTTCAGTATTCACTGCTATGAAGGTGGACCGATATTACATAACAGTTTAGCACTCCTTTCTTTGTTTCTAACGATATTTTCATGTTTCTTAATACTTTGCTTAGCTTTTGGTAGGCGTCTTTCGCTACTCCAATCCGGTTTTCGTATTTTTTAGCCTCCGTTAAAACAGATATCTAAATGTTCGTATATACACGTTTGTACAAATTTATTGATACAAAACGAATAATTCCGTTATTATTTACTTTTTGTTTTCGAATTTTCCCAATGAAACATGACCCAGAGCCCATGTTAATACTTCGTATATCGATCCCACGAAATCGTTCCTTGCAGATTGACCATAGATTCTCGATTGGATTTAAATTAGGACAGTTTCCGGGCCAGTCTGTAGTACTCTGATTTGCTCACTGTTCGTGCAACGTTACAATTTTCATACGCTTCCTTGGAGTAACGTCCATTGCAGACAATGGCTATAGGACAACTAATCGACAGTGGAGACAACAGTGCCTGGGCGTGATAAATATCATACATATTACTATCCACCACTGCAAAAGACCTAATCTGAGGTAAAAATAGAAACCAATAACACCTTATCACTCCAGTGGGTCTAAAACTGACCGTATGATGAAAGAAACTAAAGTGGTTGTTTCAATTAATTTGCACAAGGGTGTATTTGATTTTGGCATCTTTGATTCGTAATTTATATCTTGAGATATCCCTCGTGCTGGCAACCATACAATCGGTCTACTTATAATTGATGTTTTTTTCTTCTGAATTTCTTTTATAATTGATGGTATTTTCTTCTCCATTTCCTTTTCTCTAAGAGTTTTTGTATTTTCCTTTCTGTGTTTTCTATCAACAACTGCATGTCATATGGTGTTACGGTCATGTCCGCCAATAATAATTGTAGTTTTTCTTTTTTTTTTTCTAGTTTTGCGGCATATCACCTTCAATGGATTATTTAATGCCAACAAGATTTTTATTGGTAGTAATATATTTTTCAAAAATGTATTGCTGGTAATTTTTTTTTTCAAAAATATATTGCTGGTAACATTTTTTTCCTTCAAAAATTCATTGCTGGTGATATTTTTACAAAAACGTATTGCTGGTAATATTTTTTTTTTCAAAAATATATTGCTGATATTTAAACCTTGATATGTCCCGGAAAGGTATATATTTGAACGAAGTAGCTAAGTGGTTTTGGCTACTATAACCAAGTAGAATACGGTAGCAGTAATCGACTGGTACGCGTCGTAGTCGCAGGTAAGAAGTGTAGATCAATGGCGTAGTCCAATGGGCGTCGTTATAGACTTAGCTCTCAGACTAAGGCTCTTGACTCTCCTACACGTCCGTCGGTATTTATGACGGACACCAGCCAATCATATTCCACTGAGGGGGAACTAGGTGTACGCATATTCCATTATATCACCTCCCTCTGAGCTAAATTCTCCTGTGAATTTTAGCTTTAATACTTTCTCTTCTTAGGGTCTGGACATAAACGATTAACTTTTTTTCTAAGCCTTTTTCGCCTCAATTCTCTAGGCTTGAGGTCGGGGATACCTCCATCGGCGAATGTTGACTCACTGGCACGGGAATATCAAAGGCGTCATATAAGACTTCCATTAGAATCTTTTCGGTATTTTCCGCGACCGCTGTTGTCTGTCTGGGTCTTAACTGATTCCAATGTCTTTTACAAGGGAATTTTTCTCCTTTTACGTCATATATGACTTGACCAATTCTCTTGGTTATTTCACCTTCTTCCCAATAAGCTTTTCCAGTCCTAAAATTTTTAAAGAAAACTTTATCTCCTGGCTTATATACTTTATTCATGTAGTTTTGTTTCTTCGCAGTTTTCTTCGCCGGACTAGGCAACAGCCTGTCGAAAACAGAGCGTATTCTTCTTGAAAACATTAACTCTGCTGTCGATAATCTTGACGTCGTAGTCGGGTTTGGCATGATTCTGTACACTGCCAAAAATTTCTGAATACTCTGTTCATTCGTGTCAACGCCTTGACTTTTCTTCAAGGCTCGTTTAAATGTGTCCACGAATTTTTCTGTCTGTCCATTCGATTTTGGATGATAAACTGGTGTCACGTGATCGATGGACAATGCTGTACAGAATTTCTTAAATTCACTTCCTGTAAACTGCGTTCCGTTGCCACTGACTAAAGTTTTAGGGAGTCCGAAACGACTAAAAATTTCACTAGGCGCATTTATCGTATTTGTCGCAGTTGGATGTCTGCACTCAACAATTTCTGGCCACTTAGTAAAACTGTCTACCACAATCAGGTAATACGATCCATTTATGGGTCCTGGATAGTCGATATGCAGTCGAGTCCATGGGACATCTGTCTTTGGCCATGGTTGACTCTTTACTGGTGAATCCCTTGCTGCCAGTCGACATCCTTTACACTGTTTCAACACATTTTCTATGTCCTGATCCATACTCGGCCAATACGTGTATTCTCTCATTAAAGATTTCATTCGCGAAATCCCTGGATGACCAGTGGGAAATTCTTTTAGAATTTTTTTCTGTAAAGTACAACGGCATTACAACTCTGCCTGCGTAAAGTAATACCTGATCACATATTGAAAAAGGTGACACACTCATTCCTTTTTTTGTTTTCTCGTTCAACCAGACTTGCTTTTTCATTTTCTTAATGAAATCATCGTTTTCCGCTGCTTTTTCACATCATCTAGAGTAACCGGGAGTTCTTTAATGGTCTTGCATAACAGACCCGACAATTCACTTTCGTCTCTCAGCGCCGCTATTACTGTTTCTTCCAGCGGTTCCGTATATTTCGGTATTAACCTCGACGACCCATCGGCGTGACCTAGCTTTTTTGAAGGCACATATTCCATTCTGAAATTGTAATTCAATAGAATTATACCCCAACGCTGTAGTCGATTTGTCGTGTGAGTTGGTATACCTTTTTTTGAACCAAAAATTGTTAACAGCGGTTTGTGGTCTGTTTGCAGAGTAAATTGTCTTCCATATATGAATCTGTGAAATTTCTTTACAGCGAAGATTATTGCCAAACTCTTTTTCAATTTGGCTATAATCCCGTTCCGTGGACAGTAACGTTCTCAAGGCATGTGCTACTGGCTTCGTTGATCCGTCCTCGAGTTTATGTAGCAATACAGCGCCTAGTCTATCATTACTAGCATCTGCTGCTACAATGATTTTCTTCTTCGGGTCGAAAGGCGCCAACAATAGATCTGCTAATAAACAGTTTTTTTATTTTTTTTAAAAGTATCCTCGCATTCTTTCGACCATATCCACTTTGTGACCTTTTTCAAATTGTTTATAGGGTCGCTCATTTCATACATTTTTGGGATATAAATACTATAGTAGCTTACCAATCCCAAAAACACCTGGAGTTTAACCCCATTATCAGGTGTTGGCATATTTTTTATAGCCTCAGCTCTTTCTGGGTCCGGTTTTCTTCCTTTACTGTCAATTTTCTGCCCTAAATATTTCATTTTCTTTATGAAGAACTCACATTGTTCAGCACTCAGTTTGAACCCGTATTCTGAAATACTGCTCTAATATGCATTTTATGTTGGGCCTCGTTTTCACTTTTAATCAAAATGTCGTCTAAGTATGCGATCGCATAATCCATACCAGCCAACATTGTGTCCATTATTTGCTGGAATAGGCTTGGAGCTACCTTCAATCCAAAAGGGAGACGATTTAATTTTAAAATCCCTTTATGAGTATTTATTGCCAGGTACTTTGAACATTCTGCACTGACTTTAACCTGAAGGTAAGCCTCTGACAAGTCCAACTTCGAAAACACTACCTCCGTTTCATTTAGTAAATATATCCTCCGGAGTCGGTAGAGGGTACGCATGATCTTTTAAACAATCGTTCAGGCCTGTCGAGAAATCATCACACACTCTGATTTTTCGGTTTTTCTTTTTTATATAAACGGTTGGAAACGCCCAACCCGAGTAATCCACTTTTGAAGTTACGCCAATTTTTTCCAACTTTTCTAACTCCTCATTTATTGAGTCTAATGCCGAAAATGGAACTTTTCTTTTCGATTGAAAGATTGAGTTGAAAGAAAATGTGAAACCAAAGTTGACTTCTGTTTTTGTACACAGATCTAGTCCTTCTGAAAAACACGAGGGAATTCATTTTTCAATTCTGTAATAAATTTTTCTGTTTGCTTTGTCTTATAATTTTCTCTGATGTTCACTTGGTTACAGAAAGAATTTACTGGTAATTCCCACAAATTGAATAATACTATCCAGTCTGTACCAAAGACGTTTACTGAACCAGGGAGCACATATATTTTCGATTTGTGAATTTTTTCCTTGAACGAAATGTTACATTTTAATTCACCTCGAAATTTGAGTCTTTTTCCAGACACTCCTCTGGCAATTTTGTCTGTCTTCGTCAACGGTGGGTAACCAATTTTTTTCCATGTAAGCTCGTTTGTCAGAGACATCACTTCCTGAATCGAGTAATAATTTTACGGTCTGCCCATTTATTTTTACATTGAGGTATTTTCTTCTTTGCCCCCCCCCTCAATTTCGTATTTAGACAAAACTACGTTCGCTTTTGCCTGAAACTTTAGTTTTTCATTTCTCTGTTTTGTCCGACAATGGGAACTTTTATGGCCTACACGCCCACAATTATAACATTTTTCATCATTAAAGTAGCAATCCGTCTTGAAATGCTATCCTCCACAGGCACTGCATAGTATTTTTCTTTCTTTTTGTATCTCCTTTTGTCGTACATTTTGTATTCGCGAAATATTCTTCTCCTCAATCCGAGTCGTGTCTTTTTTTTACGTTTATCATTCGTTGACATTCTTCAATGATTTTTTGTAACGTAATCTCTGGATCTCTTTCCATGAGCGAGAGGATTCTTGCTCTAATTTCTTTGTCGCTTGGTGTCGTTAGATCTTGCACAAAAATTAGACACTTGAACATGTCGCTTGACAACTCTTTCACACTTAAACGCCTCACACTGTGCGTTAACCATACCTGCCTATGTAACAAAATCATCATCATCTTGTTTAACGATATTCAGACATTTGTATCGAGTATGAAATCGAAAATTTTCGACAAAATTTCCACTGTTTCGCCAGATATCATTTCTACTGGTTTCTTTGGGAGGATTAATTTCGTATTTTCTTCTGTTCCCAACTTCTGCAACAATAAAGTAATTTTTTCCTCGTCGGACCATTGTTTTCACCTTTTCGTAAATATTGTTTCAAACCTACGAAAATAAGCCGGAAAAGTTGAACCACTGTCAGGGTCGTATTTAAATTCCGAGAGTGAATTTGAAATTCCTTCAGCCGAAAACAATCGAGAACTCGGTTCCTTTGTTGTCCTAGATAATACGTGTTCAAATAACTTTTCAAACCTTTCTTGTTGCTGTAATTGTTGCTTTTGGAATTGCTGTTGTTGTTGTTGGAACTGTTGTTGTTGGAATTGTTGCTGTAAAGTGTCTTGTAGCACCTTAGCTAATTCCGCCACTTGTTTCATTTTGTTAACGTATTCACCAGAAAACAATTCTGCTCCAATAAACACTAAAATTCGTATTCTAAACAAAAGGGGGGCAAATGTTATACAAGTTTTTCTAACGTTCCTCGTCAATAAATCAATTAAAACAAACATGAATGAAAAAATTACTTTTTGTAAGCGACGAACAAGTTTTTCTAACGTTCTTCGTTAGTACACGTTGTCGACTGTATTTTTTCTCTTTTTTTTTAACTTGTGAGGTCGTTACGAATCTCGTCGCCAACTGATATGTCCCGGAAAGGGATATATTTGAACGAAGTAGCTATGTGGATTTGGCTACTATAACCAAGTAGAATACGGTAGCAGTAATCAACTGGTACACGTCATAGTCGCAGGTAAGAAGTGTAGATCAATGGCGTCGTTATAGACTTAGCTCTCAGACTAAGGATCTTTTGACTTTGTCGTACCTACACGTCCGTCGGTATTTATGACGGACACCAGCCAATCATATTCCAGTGAGGGGGAACACAGGTGTATGCCTATTCCATTATATCAAACCTATTTTTACACGTTTTGATCCCAGTTTGGGGCTTAACTATTTGTCCATAGCTGGGACCCTAACAGGTGCTGCCACAGTGTGGACCTGGGAACACCAGCAATTAAGAGGTGGTTTCACGCTCCTCAAAATCAAATGTCTTGCTGCCAGATGTAGTTTATCGTCATACCCAGGATGGATAATAATTCCAGTTACCTGAGGATCGTCTGGTTGCATAGAAAGAATAAGTCCGGTGAGACGACACATCCTTGTCTTACGCCTTTTTCTATTTTTATATATTTACTAGATTCATTTTCTATTCGAATGCCGGCGTAGGTCGGTGTAAATGTTTTAAAATCAACTTGAAGGTGTCCATTTGATATCATTTCTGATCGGTCTTCAAATATTTTGATTCTCTGTATGTCCAAACGCTTAAGAATTATAAACACTGTAGACAAAAGGAGAGCCATGATCGAGGCTCAAAGGAGAATTCGTCGATTTACCAAAATTGACTTTGAATATGATCATGAGTTGATATCATTTGTTACAAAGGAGAGGAATTTGTGGAGAGCCACGACCGCTCACGTATTAAACAGAAACAACACATAGGAAAAGAAGTGATAAATTTGCCAGTGAAGATGTAATGTATTCATGCAACTATGATGGAATGATTTATTTTTTACGGCTTATCAAGCTTTTACAGGTTTTTTTAAAGCCAGAAAACATTTTATTTTAGAATGTAAGAAAGTTTTTGAGATAATAGTGCAAATACTATTTAACCCATAGCTGAGAGGGGAAAAGAGTTAGATTCATACCCTTTCCAAGGTTATTTACGCGTAGGTGAATATAACGAACCCGACTGGAATTGAAACTCGACTTTCAAATTCCGAGTCGTTATTCATTACATCACCTGCACGTCCAAGCTTACAGCGCCTGATGTTCCCAAGAATTCACCCATCTAGGTACTGACCAAGCTGGACGTTGCTTAACTTCGGTGATCGTATAACGACCAGTGATTCAACATGGGTATGTCCGTAAGCCTTATGCAAATATGACCAGAGATTAAAATCCTCGCCGCATTGATAGTATTTCTCCACAATCGAAGAAATTTAAGACCCAAAAGTCAGCAATAAAACCTATGGTCGCGTATTTTTTTTTGCGATGAGGGAAGTATTTTGATAAGTGACTTTCTTGTGAAGGGCAAAACAGATAATGCAAAATTCTTTTTATTTAATGTGCCGTGTCCCTTCAGGACGTAGGCGATCATGGCTCTCCACTTCCTCCTATCCCATGCAGCTCTCAATAAGTTTTGTCCCTTTGTTACTCCCCCCATACCAAGTCACATTCTGTCATTCAATTGCTTCCATAATACAGAAAACGTGGGATAGATGAAATGGAAAAACCCGACAGTTTTCACAAATTTTAGTCTCAAAAGGGGAGGGGTAGATAAAATGCAAAAAATCCGATATTTTCAGAACTTATAATCCAAAAGAAAAGGTTGGATATAATGCAAAAAATCCGATCATTTTAAAAAATTTTAATCCAAAATAGAAGGGGTGGATAAAAGGAAAAAAATCAGTTCATTTTCAGAACATTTAATCCAAAAGTGGAGGGGTAGATTAAATGCAAAAGAATCCGATCATTTTCAGAGAATTTAATGCAGAAGAGGAGGGGGTGGATAAAATACAAAAAGCCGCTCATTTGTAAGACTTTTAATTCAAAAAAGGTGGGGGCTGAATTTGCAAAAACTTTTTATTTCAAACGAGGGTGGGGACTGAATAAAATGCATATTATCTGACCATTTTCAAAATTTTGAATCCAAAAGAGGAGGACTGAATAAAATGCATATTATCTGACCATTTTCAAAATTTTGAATCCAAAAGAGGTATAGATAAAATGCAATAAATCAGATCATTTTCAAAATCTTTAATCGAAATTAGACGGGGTTGATAAAATACAAAATTTAAACCATTTTCAGCACATTTAAGAGTAGGGGTGGATAAAATGAAAAACCTGACCATATTCAAAACGTCTAATCCAAAACAGGATGTGGTGGATAAAATGAAGAAATGCAACCATTTTCACAGCTTTTAATCCCAAGATGGAGGCGTTAACAAAATGAAAATTACGACGATTTTTCAGAACTTTTAATAGTGGTGGATGAAATGAAAAAATATGACATTTTTTGGGATTTTTAATCCAAATGCGGAGAAGGTGGATAAAATTCCGATCCTTTTCCTAACTTTATCCTCGCACAAAAAAAAAAAAATAAAAAAATTGATAGATGGAAAGAAATGGCGAAAGAGGATGTGATAAAAGGCAATAAATAAGCAAATATTGATTTTCCTCCAATTTTTCTCTCTGCTGTATAAACAATAAAAACAAAGAGAATAGCAACACCTCTACACACATAGAGATGTGCGCACGAATATTTATCCCCACCCCCAGACAGATGCACCCCCACAGAGGCATCCACACTGACACGTTTATTAAGTGTGTCCTAAAATTAATCGCTTTTCAGTTTAAGAGAAAAAGTATATCAACCCACGATGCATGCAGTCAAGTAACTTCCAGCCTATGTATGCTGACTAATGAACTGGCATGTTGTTGTTGTTATTCTTTTTCTTATTCTATGTGATGTTTTCCTTCAGGAAGTGGGCTATTATGACTCTCCACAACTTCCTATCGTTTGTAACTCTTGGTAAAATTACTCTTTTTACTATCACTCCGACTCCCTGGACTACAACCTCAGTCTACACAACCTCGTTAAGTAGGCTACTCAGTATTTTACCCTTCATTTTGTGCTTTTAATATATCCTGGGAGTGTCAAATTCTCTAACCCTTCTTTCCTCATTATATGATCTAGAAATTCGAACTGTCTCTTTTGATCATTGCTCACATGCTCAGTTCATGGTATTCTCAGCTGCTTCCTATAGAACAACATTTCTATTCTCGTCTGTCATTTTGTCATCTGCAATTGATGAAAATTATTATTATCCTCTTGTCGCCCTGAAACATAATGTCTGCCGTTATCTTCATAATAGTGGTTCCATGAGCTGAAAAAACGGTAAACAGACAAGTTTCAGAATTTTTCATTGAGTTTTACAAAAGTTAAATTGTGATTTCAAGACAATATCATTTTGACTCCATTTTGATTCGCTTAAGAATGGGTTTTAACCCAAAACGAAATTGTGAATAATAATGGTATTTTGTCATTAGATGTTAGTGCAAATACTTTTTTAAAATTTCTCATGAAGCAAAATTTTTATTTGAACAAGGTATCTATAAACAAAAACAATTTTTTTGCTATCCCCTGCCAGCCGAATTGACGGAGAAAGCATTACCTTGCACCATTGCCAGTAAGACACGCTGCAGGGGACACAATCCCACCAATCCTTCAAAGGAACGCCATCGAACGAGGGCCAATAACCCCAGAAGTTTCTCCTGCCACTAGAGTAAAAATAAATTTATCTGTAAGAGAAGAATATTTGGGTAGTTCTTTCGAACAACCTTGCAGCATCTGGGCCAAAGAATTACTTTCTATCCCACTAGAAACATCAAAACAAGAAAGATGGGATAAAATAAAATACGAGGCCAATTTTACGAATTTGAGTCTCTCTCTGGATCAGCATCGCCTCGCCTGTCTACTATCTGCTTCACAACCGAGTAGTGGCGCCTGGCTCAACGCAGTGCCCTCTTCATCTACCGGTACCCTTCTACATGATGACTGCACTGGGGTTGGAGTTGAGATCAGTCATGGTCTCAAATTATGTGAGCGTCACAGATGCAGATGAGGAGTTTCCATTGATGAGTTTGGTTTGCATCCTCTTTCCTATCATTGTTGTGCCGGCCACTTTCCAAGGCATGCAGCAATAAACGACATCATCAGAAGAGGCTTGGATGTAGCTGGGTTCCTCTCCCAAATCAAATCAGTAGGCCTCAACCGTGGTAATGGAATCCGACCAGATGGGATTACCATTTTCCCTTTTAAAGTGGGGAAGTCATTGATCCGGAATGTGAACTGTGCTGATACGTTTTGGATAGTGATTTCATTAGGTCCTCCCTGGAGCCGGGGTCTGTGGCACGGGACGTGCAGATAAAAAAAACCCCAAAAAACAGTTAAATATTTTTCTTTTGTAAATATTTGGTTGATGTCCATTACCATCTAAGTTGCTATTGGCCTAATTTAATCAAAATAAAGAAGTAAGCGAGATTTAAAAGGATATATTGAAAAATATTTTAATATAATTGCCTAAATATATTTTTTAATAAATTTTTATATTTTTTTTTATAAGAACAAGATTTTGTATGAATTAAAAACAATCCAAACATATTTAGCTTTTTAATTTTCTTTATAAATTATATAATTATAATTGAACAGAGTCGAGTTTGAAATCAATTTTCTAAAATATGAAGTCATCAACATCTAAAAACAACCTGGGACTGAATATGCTACAGGATATGGTGAAAGAAAATTATGTTAAAAATTCTGATAAGACTGAAAAAGTGCATGCTATCACTTGACTGGTGAATAGTGAAATGCTCACTTGTTAACAAAGATACAACACAGAGAATAGCATTGTAGAATGGTGAGAGTGGTTGGAACATGAAATCACAAAGCAGAAGAACAATTTGGAAAAAACTAAAGATGTCAACTGTGTACAGAAGGAGAGAGATGTCTGTCGATCATGACTTTTATTATAACATTTCAGTTCCAACTTATTTATCAAAAAACAGAGATCTTTGACTCATTTATAAAAAGAAAAACAAAGACTCCCTGAAGTTAAATATTGATTAAATAAAGACATAGCCTAAATAAACAGCGACAGAGTATGTTAATTAGATTTCATGACATCAGGAGAGATGTTTGCCATAAGACAAAAACAATTTTTAAAAATGTAAAAATGAAAATATAAAATAATTTTTTAAAGTGTTATACAAAGTCAAATTATCACAAAAACTAACTAATGCATAAAACCCATATGAATAAATGGAAGAGAGAGTTCATGCCTGAAAGTTATAACATGAAAATTATTTTATTCAATGAATGTGTGAAAAATTGTCATATTCATTGTGGATTTGTCAGAGATTTTCAGATGAATTATTGTTAAGAATCAATGAATGTTATGGACTATCCTCATCTTAATCGTGGTTTTTAGCCAAAGAATTTGAGATGATTTGACATTAATATAAAATAAATGGTTTGGAGTGTCCTCAGCTTCATTGTTGTTTTTGTCAGAGACGTTCAGGTGAGTTGATGTTAATATTCAATAAATGTTTTCGACTATCCTCATCTTCATTGTTATTTTTTTTGTCAGAGACTTTCAGATAAATTGTTGTTAATATTCAATGAATGTTTTCGAGTATCCTCATCTTCCTTGTTGTTTTTGTCAGAGACTTTCAGATGAGTTGTTGTTAATATTCAATGAATGTTTTGGACTATCCACATCTTCATTGTTGTTTTTGTCAGAGACTTTCAGATAAGTTGGGGTCAATATTCAATGAATGTTTTGGACTATCCTCATCTTCATTGTTGTTTTCGTTTGAGGCTTTCAGGTGAGTTGTTGTTAATCTTCAATGAATAATTTCGTCTATCCTCATCTTCATTGTTGTTTTTGTCTGAGGCTTTCAGATGAGTTGTTATTAATATTCAATGAATGTTTTGGACTATTCTCATCTACATTGTTGTTTTTGTCAGAGACTTTCAGATGAGTTGTTATTAATATTCAATGAATGTTTTTGACTATCCTCATCTTCATTGGTCGTTTTGTCTGAGACTTTCAGGTGAGTTGTTGTTAGTATTCAAAGAATGTTTGGGATTATCCTCATCTTCATTGTTGTTTTCTCAGAGACTTTCAGATGAATTATTGTTAATCTTCAATGAATAATTTCGTCTATCCTCATCTTCATTGTTGTTTTTTTCAAAGAATTTGAGATGAGTTGGTGTTAATATTCAACGAATGTTTTGAACTATCCTCATCTCCATTTTCGTTTTTGTCTGAGACTTTCAGGTGAGTTGTTGTTAGTATTAAATGAATGTTTGGGATTATCCTCATCTTCATTGTTGTTTTTGTCAGAGATTTTCAGATGAGTTGTTTTTAATATTCAATGAATGATTGGACTATCCTCATCTTCATTGTTGTTTTTGCCAGAGACTTTCAGATGAGTTGTTGTTAATATTCAATGAATGTTTTGACTATCCTCATCTTCATTGTTGTTTTTGTCAGAGATTTTCAGATGATTTGTTTGTATTCAATGAATGTTTTGACTATCCTCATCTTCATTGTTGTTTTTGTCAGAGAGTTTCAGATGATTTGTTAGTATTCAATGAATGTTTTGGACTATCCTCATCTTCATTGTTGTTTTTGTCAGAAACTTTCAGGTGAGTTGTTAGTATTCAATGAATGTTTTGGACTATCCTCATCTTCATTGTTGTTTTTGTCAGAAACTTTCAGATGAGTTGTTGTTAATATTCAATGAATGTTTTGGACTATCCTCATCTTCATTGTTGTTTTTGTCAGAGACTTTCAGATGAGTTGTTGTTAATATTCAATGAATGTTTTGGACTATCCTCATCTTCATTGTTGTTTTCGTCTGAGGCTTTCAGGTGAGTTGTTGTTAATATTCAATGAATGTTTTGGACTATCCTCATCTTCATTTTTGTTTTCTCAGAGACTTTCAGATGAGTTGTTGTTAATCTTCAATGAATAATTTCGTCTATCCTCATCTTCATTGTTGTTTTTGTCTGAGGCTTTCAGATGAGTTGTTATTAATATTCAATGAATGTTTTGGACAATTCTCATCTACATTGTTGTTTTTGTCTGAGACTTTCAGATGAGTTTTTTTATTAATATTCAATGAATGTTTTTGACTATCCTCATCTTCATTGGTCGTTTTGTCTGAGACTTTCAGGTGAGTTGTTGTTAGTATTCAAAGAATGTTTGGGATTATCCTCATCTTCATTGTTGTTTTCTCAGAGACTTTCAGATGAATTATTGTTAATCTTCAATGAATAATTTCGTCTATCCTCATCTTCATTGTTGTTTTTTTTAAAAAGAATTTGAGATGAGTTGGTGTTAATATTCAACGAATGTTTTGAACTATCCTCATCTCCATTTTCGTTTTTGTCTGAGACTTTCAGGTGAGTTGTTGTTAGTATTAAATGAATGTTTGGGATTATCCTCATCTTCATTGTTGTTTTTGTCAGAGATTTTCAGATGAGTTGTTGTTAATATTCAATGAATGTTTTCAACTATCCTCATCTTCATTGTTGTTTTTGTCAGAGATTTTCAGATGATTTGTTGTTAATATTCAATGAATGTTTTGGACTATCCTAATCTTCATTGTTGTTTTTATCAGAGACATTCAGATGAGTTGTTTTTAATATTCAATGAATGTTTTGGACTATCCTCATCTTCATTGTTGTTTTTTGCCTCAGAGACTTTCAGATGAGTTGTTGTTAATATTCAATGAATGTTTTTGACTATCCTCATCTCTATTTTTGTTTTTTATCAGAGATTTTCAGATGAGTTGTTGTTAATATTCAATGAATGTTTTGGACTATCCTCATCTTCATTGTTGTTTTTGTCTGAAACTTTCAGGTGAGTTGTTAGTATTCAATGAATGTTTTGGACTATCCTCATCTTCATTGTTGTTTTTGTCAGAAACTTTCAGGTGAGTTGTTAGTATTCAATGAATGTTTTGGACTATCCTCATCTTCATTGTTGTTTTTGTCAGAAACTTTCAGATGAGTTGTTGTTAATATTCAATGAATGTTTTGGACTATCCTCATCTTCATTGTTGTTTTTGACAGAGACTTTCAGATGAGTTGTTGTTAATATTCAATGAATGTTTTGGACTATCCTCATTTTCATTGTTGTTTTTGACAGAGACTTTCAGATGAGTTGTTAATATTCAATGAATGTTTTGGACTATCCTCATCTTCATTGTTGTTTTTATCAAAGACTTTCTGATGAGTTGTTGTTAATATTCAATGAATGTTTAGGACTATCCTCATCTTCATTGTTGTTTTTATCAGAGACTTTCAGATGAGTTGTTGTTAATATTCAATGAATGTTTTGTACTATCCTCATCTTCATTGTTGTTTTTGTCAGAGACTTTCAGATGAGTTGTTGTTAATATTCAATGAATATTTTGATATATCCTCATCTTCATTGTTGTTTTTTTCAAAGAATTTGAGATGAGTTGTTGTTATTATTCAATGAATATTTTGGACTATCCTCATCTTCATACTTTTTTTCAGAGATTTTGAGAATAGTATTTAACATTCAAATTCATTGAATATCAATTACAATGGTCCACTTTCACTCTTTCACTCCCAGTTCATGTTGATTTGCTGATGATACTAAACTACAATTTTTAACTATACATTTTTTTTTGTGTAAATTTATGAATCTAATTAAAATTTTAATTTACATGATAATTCCATTCAGTGATTATTCATTTTTACTTTTTAGAATTTGTGAAATTCTGTTTTTAACATTTCTGCTTGCATTATTTTAGTTTTAGTTAATTTTTACTTAATCTTTTCTTCTTAAATGTAATTTTTCTAATTGGAAGCTTTCTACTCAAAGCTCTGAAATGATTATTTAGTTATTAATTTGAACTGGCATGAACACTTTGACAATTTTCTCTCTTCTTATTGTTGAACAATATGGAATGCAGTGTTCCATTAATTTTGCTTGAATTTCGAAAGAATTACCTGTTCACTTAAATGTGTCTCATTATCTGTTTTTGTTTGAACTCTTGAATTCTTCATTAATCCTATAGAATGTGACAAAATGTTTAAATAAATAAATATGAATATCCCTATGTTTCTGTTCAGATTTCATAAAGGTGACCATATTTTTTTTTAGGATAATATTTCACAGAAAGAAGAAAATTTATAGCAACCTGTCACTTGCCAATGGTCATATGGAATCATTTGCAAATTAAATTTTATCGGAATAACACTTCAAATGGCTTTTTAATAAAGATTCTGTGAAGTGTTGATGAGACCAGTACTGAATAGAAGGAATAAAATTCATATGGCTTTATCATGCAGACTCCATTAAATGTTGATGTTTGAAAAAATAAAACAACACAACTTGAAACTTAGTTTTTTATGTAAACGGTAGGGCTTGCTCACTCATTTTAGTCCATTTTTGCTTAAAACACAAAGTTTTTCCTAAACGGTCCAACTCTAGTAATGGAAGCTTCTCCTGCAGTTGGTATTTTTCTTTCTTGTCTAAATATAGGTGTCATATTAACTTTCAGTTTGAATATAGCTTTAGCTCTGGTGTACCTGCCAAGACACTCAGAAAAAATTTCGAAATGTTATCGTTAATTCATTTTTTAATTTTTCTACTCTGAATTAACACTGACACTAAAGCAGAATGAATTAATTGGTTGTTTAAGAAGATCAAATGACTTAATCTAATCCTTATTGAACATGTTCTGTGTTTGTTTTTTAATGAATCCTTTTAATTTTATAATTTTGACTATAAATGTCACATTTGTGTAAAATTCTCCTTGAAAATTTAGTTTATTTCCTGAGCAATTCTTTTTGTGATTAATAAAGTTGGTCTGCCATTTTTTTCCAAGTTTGTTTATTTATCAATGTCAGATCTAAATCACTATCTATTCTTGTTCATCTGTACATTCACAAACATTCTTATCATTTTTATTCCTTTGTTTTCCATTAAAATTGAGTTAACTCTTTTTTCCATTTTTGACACCTTTTTACTTTTGTGTTTTCTGCAATGTGTAAGCCTGTGTCTTTTTTTTTCCACAATTAAAGCATTATTTTTTCTAAATGGACATTCTTTGAAATAATGGATCTTTTCACAGCCATAACAAGGATTTATTTTCTGGGTAACATTTTCTTTATGTTGTCTTGCTTAATTCTCTGAATATTTGACATGTCGTGTTCCTCTATTTTTGCTGTGTTGTTCATATTCTTATGCAACTATTTGTAGAATGATTATTGGAATTTGTTCTAATTTAGACAAAATTCTCCTCCTAATCTTGGCCTCCTTTGGACCCATCAGTCCTTGTACAAAATTCAAGAACATATCAGTTCTTTTAGCTTAAACTTCTCACAATTCCAGCATAAATTAATAAAATAATTTGTAAACAGGATTAGAAAGAAGTAAATCTATATTTTTTTAAGGTTTTATTGAAATTTTATTTAAGTTTCCACATGTCCTCCATCATTAACAATACAAAGGGTAATATTTAGTTTTTTTTAGTTCACGGAAAACATTTGCCAACTGATTTACAGTAATGCCTGAAATCACATTAGTTATTTTAGCTCTACTTAAAACTAGGCACATTAAATTTTATAACATTTTTTACAGATTATTTCTATCACAAATACAAATAAAGTTATAAATTTTTTAAAGTGCACACGATCTTTATAGATACCCTGTATAGGATATTCTTAATCATATTTGAAGTTATGAGTAAGGAAATAAACAATCTTCAAGTGATTATCTAGTGTCCGCTAGTAGCTGGTTGGTTCCATAAAAACTTAAATTAAAGGTATTTCTATAGATTGCTAATGATTCGCAATCGTAAATGTAGGTTCGTTTCATTTTTGGTTAGGGTTCCAAACGGACCCTGGGAATTACAGAATTAATCATCAAGATAGAACTGCAGACACGAACTGTATAATATATTTTTTATTGAATGTTGGTACATGTTTCAACTGACCTCAGTTCCCTTCATCAGCCAAAGATTTACAGGGTTGTCCTAACGTCTTGTTACCCATGCATAATATAATTTTCTCTGTGGAAGAGAGTTTCACATGAACGACACCAGAATACCCATCAGTTGAAGGATGCCGTTCGGAGAGCCTTTGCAACAACTAACAAAGCGCATGGAGCCGCATCATTTTGTGCCACGGAAATGATTGTGATCATACAGACCTTCTCGATGTATGACAGCGTCAATGAAAGTGAATAAACAGAATCCAGTACATGTGCTTTGTATTATTACTGTATTACTTGTTGTTCTATTGTTCTCATTACTTTTTGGTAAGGGGTGACAAGACTTTCGGACCACACTGAAAGATATCTTTATGTTTAAATTATTAATGGAAGTCGATAGATAAAATCTCTCGGCGAGAGTACCAAGATTTATTCATTGCATGAAAGTTATCTAGTGAGATAAAAGTGGCGCTCTAGGCTTTAAATCAGGTATGGACAACATTTTTCCAACAGGTGTGCCACATGACCCCGAGGCGGGCCGCATTTCCCAGATGCGGGCCGCATTACCCAGAGGCGGGCCGCATGACCCACAGGTGGGCTGCATGACTCACAAGTGGGCTGCATGACTCACAGGTGGGGTTCATGACCTACAGGCGGGCCGCATGACCCAGAGGCGGGCCGCATGACCCAGAGGCGGGCCGCATGACTCACAGGTGGGCTGCATGACTCACAGGTTGGCTGCATGACCGACAGGTGGGTCGCATGAGGTACAGGCGGGCCGCAAGACCCACAGGCGGACCGCATGACCCACAGGTGGGCTGCATGACTCACAGGTGGGCTGCATGACCGACAGGTGGGCTGCATGACTCACAGGTGGGCTGCATGACCGACAGGTGGGCTGCATGACCGACAGACGGGCCGCATGAGCCATAGGCGTGGCTCATGAGGCGTAGGTGACCGCATGAGGCACAAGCTGTCTACGTTACTAAATGAATGTTATGGTTTCGACTGGAATTCGAACTCGGTTCTATCATTCCTCAATCCGAACCGCTATCTATTATTCCTCCGTGCCTCTTCTTCTTGGGCCTTGTAGAGTGAATATCATGGAAAAAATTATCATTTGTGGAAGTATCATCTACCTCGAGTGGATCTTGGGCCTTGTATACGGTGAACATTATTGTAAAAAGAAATGCTTGTGATAATTCTACAAAATTATTTCTTACATTCTTAAACGTCCTTTCAAAATTAATTTTCATTTCATATTTTTTTCTCTTTATTAGATTCGTTTCATTTTCATTTGTTTGTAAAATCTAAAAACGAACGGGTTTTAGCGATTCGATGTAATCTGAAAAAGAAGGAAAAGAAGAAAAAAAGATAAACTGGCAATTAAAACAAAACCTTCAAAAGAGTTCAACGGAAATGGTACGTTTCCATTGAAGAGTCGGCTTTATCATTGTGTTTAATCGATTGTGAAAAATTCGCCAACAGTAAGAAGAGCAACGTAGAACGATAGTATGTGAATAAACACTCGTCTTTTACTGAAATAACATCAAACAAATGAAGAACGCATAAAAGCGATCCTAGAAGTGGAGGAAAAAAGCCGAGGATATGGAAGGAAATTTATTAAACAATCAAAATCGACTACTTCTACAAGTAGGAAATCGAAGGAAATACTAAGTAGAGAAAAAAAAAACCTTGACATTGGAGAATATATAAGAGATCTTATATATTATAGATTATTAAATCCTTAATAATTACTAAGCCATTATTTTCCACTTTAAACAGAAAAAATGATATTAATAGAACCAAAGAAACTACTTCCTATAAATGGCAAAAAATTAGGTTGGGTAAAACCCTAACCCTGACGCCATCACCACTAATGTCTTACCGTTATGTGGGAGGTATTAGATGAAGACGCCATTGACACTAATGTCTCACCATCATGTGGGAGGTATTAAATGAAGACAACATAGCCACTAATGTCTCACCATCATGTGGGAGGTATTAGATGAAGACGTCATTGACACTAATGTCTTACCATTATGTGGGGGGTATTAGATGAAGACGCCATCACCACTAATGCCTTGCTATTTTTTTTAAGCGTTTCACCCTAAGCAAGGCGGAAAGCCACTAGGATGCAAGGGGTTACAGAAAATTTGGAGCAAGGTCAGATAGGAGTGATAGAAGAAAGGATGAGGAGAATAGTAGTGGATAGATCAAGGCAACTGTAGATACAGAGGCCAGTGGTGTGTGTGTGTGTGTGTGTGTGTGTGTGTACAGATAGAGAGAGAGAGAGAGAAAGAGAGAGAGAGTACCGGAAACCCCTTCCTAAACAAGAAACAAGGCGTAAGCCTCTACTCATGTCCAAGAGAAGGGGGAGGAGTGTTGACCGGGCGGTAGGAAAGCCTACCTACTCCTATTACATATAACACATAAAACAACAACAACAAAAACAGAGGTAACGATGAGAGGGGGAGGTAATTTGCAAAGAGTCCTGGCTGACACTTGCATTTACCCTTTCGCAACATTAAGTTTAAGTTTGTCTATTCTAAAAAGAAATTGAAGAAAATAAGGTTATCCGGATTTATTGCCATGTCATAATAAATGCAGCGAGTGTTAGTCCGCTTTCTTCCTCATGATAACAAGTGAATGTACAGCTTACCTTAAGTCCAAGCAGCGACCTGGTAGGGGGGGGGGATCAACGGCCAATCCACCGCCCTCACCAAATAGTTGGCTTGGGAGGCATGCTTTCAATAAAAATTAAGAACAACAGGAGAAAGAATGGTGGCGAAAACAATTCCAAGTTCAGAAATTTTATCAAGCATGAATAGTCGGCCATTAAATCATGAGAATACTGACGAGACACTTTCGCATCTAGCCAAAGACAGTCAATTTTCCCTTTTTTCTGATTTTTCTTTCGAAACGGGACCATTAGATAGGTTACAATGATTAGGACAAAATGTGTAATTATGGGCAAACACACTGACGAGTAGGGGAAGAAAAAAATATTATGTGGGAGGTATTAGATGAAGACACCATTGACACTAATATCTTACTATTATGTGGGAGGTATTAGAGGAAGACACCATTGACACTAATATCTTACTATTATGTGGGAGGTATTAGAGGAAGACACCATTGACACTAATGTCTTACCATTATGTGGGAGGTATTAGATGAAGACACCATTGACACTAATATCTTACTATTATGTGGGAGGTATTAGAGGAAGACACCATTGACACTAATGTCTTACCATTATGTGGGAGGTATTAGATGAAGACACCATTGACACTAATATCTTACTATTATCTGGGAGGTATTAGAGGAAGACACCATTGACACTAATGTCTTACCATTATGTGGGAGGTATTAGATGAAGACACCATTGACACTAATATCTTACTATTATCTGGGAGGTATTAGAGGAAGACACCATTGACACTAATGTCTTACCGTTATGTGGGAGGTATTAGATGAAGACACCATTGACACTAATGTCTTACCATTATGTGGGAGGTATTAGATGAAGACGCCATTGACACTAATGTCTTACTATTATGTGGGAGATATTTCTGCCGCACCCCGTATTAAAGAACTGCAAATCAAAGACATGAATTCTTGTGACGGAGATGATTTTCAACAGATCACACCTGTTATGCAAACACATTAAATTCTATTAAGTTCCCAGGAAGAATTGATTTGAGTTAATTAAGTTATTTCTCAGGCCATTTTGAATTGTTAGGTAAGATAAGGTGGCGGGGGACACCCTCACTAAAAATTTAGTTTAAGTCACACCAGATGATTGCCAACGTCTTGAAGGCAAACAGCAAGAAGAAGAAGAAGAAAAATAAGATCAATGGGAAGAGTAGGAAAAGAAGAAGAAGAAGAAGAAGAAGAAGAAGAAGAAGAAGAAGAAGAAGAAGAAGAATGTGGAGGACTGGGAGGGGGAGGAGAAGAAATAAGAAGCACAATGAGGAAGGGGAGGAGAAGTAGGAGAAGGCGAATAAGAAAAAGCAGGTGGAGGAGGACGAGAAGGAAAAGGAGGTAGAGAAGAAGAAGATTTGGGAGGAGGAGGAGGAAGAGAAGGGGCAGAAGAGAACGGAGGAGGCGAAGAAGAAGAAGAAGAATTGGGAGAAGGAGGAGGAAGAGATGGAGCAAAAAAGAACGGAGAAGAAGAAGAAGAAGGAGGAGGAGGAGGAGCAAGAGTAGGAGCAGAAGAGAACGGAGGAAGAGGAAGAGTAGGAGCAGAAGAGAAGAAGAAGAAGAAGAAGAAGAAGAAGAAGAAGAAGAAGAAGAAGAAGAAGAAATGGAGAAGGAAAAGAAGAAAAATAGCACCAAGTCTGAAAGGAATAAGGAAGTGACTTTTGACTGTACTTGTGAGTTCCCTTAATCCTTCTTGTCACTGTACCCCCCCTCCCAATCACTCGACGCTCAAACGCTCCTGCCTGAATCTATGAAAGTAAACAAATATCGTTGTCGAAATCGTAAACACAATAATGGCAGGGGTGGGGAATATTTAAATCATCGACAATTCTGGGCATTACGTGAAAATGTTGACTACTTATTAAGATTTATGGCAGCACAATAACATCCATCGGTCTTCTAAAAGAGACGTTCTAAAAAGATCTAAGAGCGCTTGCATAGAACAGGGAACAATTCTTATGGATTCTTCGTAAGAAGTATAATAATAATAGCCATCTTGAAGTTGATCTTGCTTGGCTGAGAAAAGTTACATTTCATGGTGGGCAAGTCATTTAAATTTGCTTAATAAAAATCTTTAAGGAAAAGAAAACGTTTCTTCAATTGTTAGAAGAAGTTTCAGCATTTGAGCGCAAATTAACACTGATTTTAAAGATATAAAAAAAAACCTAATCAAGTTCTTTTCCCTTGGCTCAGAAACTTTAACAAAAGAAATAATAGCAATAAAGTTATTTAAAGCAATCTATCATAATTAGCAAAATGAATTTATGAAAACTTTATCAGATTTTCAGACAGAAAAATCTCCTTTAACTCTAAGGTATCTTAGAATCTATCGATATTTAATGAAATTGGAAAGAATAATCTTGATTTGGAAATAACTTGAAAAATATGCAAAATGAACTCAAAAAATTCAAGCCAAACTTGCGGGTAGGACCAAAGTTCAAACGATTTCAAGGTTAACAAAACTGATATTTAAATTTAAAAGACTTGGCGCAGAAGTGCTGACGTAGAGGTGAAGGCAGCTGGCAGGACATGGGCTGAACTGAAGACGATCGCCCGCTTCTGTTGGAAAAGTATTGTTCCGGTGCTATGTTCCCCTAGGAATCAAGAGGTTTAAGAAGAAGAAATGTTTATTGACACTTAATTCGGTATATATTCTGTTTTTTTATTTTTATTTTTTCGATAATTGTGTTCTTGACCCATAAGAACATGAAAGTTGGCGCTTATTTTTCCGATTTTTCTCTGACGTTTGCTTCATCTTTGTCTTTTTCTTCAAACTATTTCAGTTGCTGTAAAGCTTGGTTTTTCAGTATAATTATTGTTTCATTAGGAATGAAAATATATTTGGCAGAATTATAATTCTACTTGTTCCTTTGCTCCTGACCGCGTACGTTACTCCCTGCCATTACCACAGATAAGTAATGGACCATTCCTGTTTGACTGCAGGGATAGACGGAAGAAAATATATATCAAGGACACTGACTAGAAAGAAAGATTGATTCGTTTTCTATGGCTTAACCCTTTGCAAATTATTTAAAGCCAGAAAATATTTTAGATTGTAAGAATTTATTTTTCAGATAATAATCATTTAGTGATATAAGTCCTATTAATTAACACATAGCTGGGGGGAATAAGTGGATTCATACCTTCCCAAAGGGTATTTACGCGTAAGTGAATATAATGAACTCATTTGGAATTGAAACTCTTCTCTCCGAAAAAAATAAATTGTGGTTTTATTCCGTTCCTCCACAGACAATGAATTGTACATATGGCGACTAGTTAGGACTTTCATAGAGACAATGAGGTATTATGGTGACTGTAGTAAGAAAGGTAAGTAAGAATGCGTTGTTTTAGTGCTAGGGATATTGCGGTATGTTTGGGTCAATGCTTGAGGCTAGCTATGTTTAATATTGAGAGAGAAGAAGACCGTCCTTTTCCCCCATTCCCTTTTTTTGACCTTGTGTCACATTTTCTGTATATAAGCGGAAATAAATATAGCTCTCTAAAATAAATAAATAAATAAATAGTAGAAAGGATAACACTATCATGTGTTTAACGTCTGCTTGAGTAAAATCTTGTCAGTTTAGAATATTTTTAATTGTACCCTTTTACTTTTTAAAATAATAACCTTTTCTTATGATTATTATTATAATACTTTACTGTTAAGCTGAAATATTCAATGGGACATTCGTGGGATTTCCACGGGTATTATATAATCGTGCAACTGGTAAGAAGCTTATTCAGTCATTAGCTTAAGAATTATGATTCATCAGAAAAATTCAAGTAGGAAAACCGTCAAAAATTCACGGATATTTCTAGTCTGTCATTATTTGAATTGTTTTATTGTTCGGCGAGACATACTTCTGCCACGGAAACAAAAGGTCACAGGTTTAAATTACAAGCCCGGCAACAAGACAACGCTGGAGACAGCAGAATCGAATTAAAGAAACATTCTTTGGAAAAATAAAGACACAACTCGAAACATTTAGAGAAACGACAATCTGAAAGATTCTTATTGTGTGAAGAACTTAATTATCGAGAAATAGACTCGAAATGAAACCCCAAGAAAGTAGAAAACCAAGAGCTAGTACGTCGAATCTTTAAATCTTGCATGCTTGCTGTTTTAGGGTTTTAAGGGTTTATGTATATAGATTTATATTCCCAGGCGTGTAAGATGCATCGTTAGGCTAAGGAAAAATGTCAGTTGTAATTAGGGATGGAATTGTTGCATTCGTCATTTTTTATTATATTGAATATTTTGAATATTTTTTATGCAATGTTTTTTTTTACCTTACCGTATGAATAACCTTACATTTAAAATTATCGTTATGATAAGGAAAAATGTCAGTGGTAATTAGGGATGGAGTTGTTGTATCCGTCATTTTTTTTATTATATTGAATATTTTGAATATTTTTTATGCAATGTTTTTTTTTTACCTTACCGTATGAATAACCTTACATAAAAGATTTATATTCCTAGGTGAGTAAAATGTATCGTTATGATAAGGAAAAATGTCAGTGGTAATTAGGGATGGAGTTGTTGTATCCGTCATTTTTTTTATTATATTGAATATTTTGAATATTTTTTATGCAATGTTTTTTTTTTTACCTTACCGTATGAATAATCATAAAAGATTTATATTCCTAGGTGAGTAAAATGTATTTTATGATAAGGAAAATGTCAGTGGTAATTAGGGATGGAGTTGTTTATCCGTGTTTTTTTTTTTATATTGAATATTTTGAATATTTTTATGCAATGTTTTTTTTTACCTTACCGTATGAATAACCTTACATAAAAGATTTATATTCCTAGGTGAGTAAAATGTATCGTTATGATAAGGAAAAATGTCAGTGGTAAGTAGGGATGGAGTTGTTGTATCCGTCATTTTTTTTATTATATTGAATATTTTGAATATTTTTATGCAATGTTTTTTTTACCTTACCGTATGAATAACCTTACATAAAAGATTTATATTCTAGGTGAGTAAAATGTATCGTTATGATAAGGAAAAATGTCAGTGGTAATTAGGGATGGAGTTGTTGTATCCGTCATTTTTTTTATTATATTGAATATTTTGAATATTTTTTATGCAATGTTTTTTTTTTACCTTACCGTATGAATAACCTTACATAAAAGATTTATATTCCTAGGTGAGTAAAATGTATCGTTATGATAAGGAAAAATGTCAGTGGTAATTAGGGATGGAGTTGTTGTATCCGTCATTTTTTTATTATATTGAATATTTTGAATATTTTTTATGCAATTTGTTTTTGACCTTAGCGTATGAATAACCTTGCGTATAAAGATTTATATTCCTAGGCGAGTAAAATGTATCGTTATGCTAAGGAAAGATGTCAGTTGTAATTAGGGATGGAGTTGTAGCATTCTTCTAAGATACTGAATATTTTGAATAAATTTTGCCATATGAATAAAAAATTAAATTGAAAAAATATCCGAAACTTGCTAATTAATTCCTTTCGCTAGTTTGTAACCAAGTAAATGTTTATGGCGGGAATTCTTATGTTTTGAGTGAGTTACATTCTAAAATAGTGGAAAGAAAAGCTAGACAGAACATGTGTTACGCTTAGACTATCTTGAAGATAAAACCATAATGAGATGCTGTTCGAAACCGAGCCGCACCTAACGATACCTGCATCATTATCTAATTCTTTAGCGAACCGATTCCTTCCACAGCCTCTTTGCTTTGTCGTCTTTTTAGTTGCCATTGTATATTCGCAGTCTTTTGTCCGCTAGACCCCAGCGGCGCATCACAATAAACCTCAAAGACATTAATAAGATCACTCGGCCGTCAAATGAAACATGTTGATTGCTATTATCTTTCCAGACAGCTGTATTGTTTGGCATAGAAAAATTTTCCCACAATTCCATTTCTTTATCAAGGGAAAACGTACGAATACATAAGAAGCGCTCAGTCAGAGGGACAAAAAATGCGAATGTCTGGAGCAATATGATTTTTATGTGTCGCTTGACATTCTAGAGAAAGCATCTGGTCACCCAATAGCCAATTTAAGGGGGTCTTTGTCCGACTGGTATTATATGAAACTATTTCCTGAAAATTTGATTCGTAAAGTTACAGATATCCTGAAGTCAGGCGTGGCTAAACATATGTCGAAAGAAAGAAAACAAAAGGATGACATTCTTCTTTCTTGGGATGAGGTTCATAGAAAAGATTAATTTTACGATATATGAACACGTGTTGGGTTATTTTAATATCGAATAAAAGTTTGGTTGGATAGAAATCCAAAGTATTAACAGAAAAAGATAAACACCGGAGCTAACAAACTAGATGCAGGTTCAGATTACACCTGAGGAACAAAGGTAGACAAACTTCCGGTTTACAGTATAGTCAGTAATGTCGGCTAAAGTTATAACACGTCTGGCCCGGCTCGATAATCGGTTGTTCCCACGCTGGTCAGTAATGTCGACGGTCAACTGATGGTTATCTGCATTTCGCTTCGTTCCTCCATCTGCTTCGGCCCTACGTTGTGTTCCTTCATCATACAGCAGTGAAGATCGAATTTCGTTCGTATTTAAGTGCTGGATCAGACCGCAGCGAAACCGTGCTGCAAATGGACAAAGACCACTCCTGCTGACGAAAATAAAAAATAACATAACAAAATAACAAAGAACGTCGCCGGGTTAATTTTCAATTGATCGATAGGGTTTTTGATACAACAAAATTAACCATTCCCGTTAAAATATCTATCGTGACACTTTGTCTTTTTCTTGTAAAACTTGCAGCGGGTAAAAAAAAAAAAGTCGGGAATTCTCTTAGCAGCAGGTCACGTGACCTCTTCCGGCCTCTCCAGACCACCACTGACCCCTGGTGACTTCTGCTGGCTTCTTGTTCCTTATCGTCTTAGGTCTCCTAACCGACCGTATATATGTATTCCGCCGGACTCTCTCAGGAATCATCAATATTCATATAAATTATTTTATATCTCAAATTTTGAAGAACTGATACTAACCTTCAAACAAAGCGGTCACTTATTCAAAACAATACATTCTTCGACAACAAACTTTGTTTATCATTCCTTTCTATGTTCCGACGACAATCGGCTCAAGGTCGACCACTTATACATAAAAATAATTTTCCAACATCTTGTGATTATAAAATTTTCCTATGTTCTTGACGTCAAAGAATTTCCTTTGTTGTCGATTTACCAAATCGACCCAAATAATTTTCTGCCCATTTTACAAAACGGCACTCCAGATTGTTTACAATTTATAATAACTCAATTCGTTTTTGAGTTTATATTTTACATTTCTCAATCTATATTTGGATTCAACATTCCATTCGGCGTCTCTGGTTATCAGAAAGAAAAAAAAGTTTCTTTTTTTTCTTGTTTCATATTTCAATTCATCTTTTCACCTTAACATTTTTAACAATTTTAACCCTTCCAATTATTCAATGCCTATCCAAGGTTTTCATGTGAACCCTTTTAATCCTAATTTCATACTACCAGTGTCACAATAGTGTCACAAATTCGATTTATACTAAGTGCAAAAAAAAAAAAAAAGATCCAAGTCCGGTATACACTAAAATCAAAAAATTAGACATAGGTCCAGTTTACACTATATTAAAAGAGGTAGATATAGATCAGTTTTTCACAATAGCCAAAAAAGTAGACATAAATACAGTTTACATTGAAGTCAAAATTTTTACACAGGTTCGGTTTACACTAAAGTAATATATATATATATATATATATATATATATATATATATATAGATATATATATATATATATGTCCGATTTACACTAGAGTAGAAAAGGTAGACACAGGTTCGGTTTACACTAAAGTCAAAAATGTAGACATAGCTCCGGTTTTACACTAAAGTCAAAAGTTCCATATTGGACAGATCTATATTTGTATATCTAAGTGTCGACCTAGTGTTCTTTCTTCTTGTCTTATCTGTCGTCAGGACTTAAAGTCAATGCACTCTAAGCGCCGCCAAGAGGGCATTTGAAGATAGGTAACTCGATTTTGGAATGCGTATGATGAAAGAAAGCTGTCATATGGGTCTGATAAAAGAATGTCTAAAGCAGGTGGGTTTCAACGCGACGTAACGTCTGCTTAGAAAGCAATGAAATGAAAGATAACACCAATGACACGTGGATGCACAAAAAGGTTTTGATCGAATCAGTGCATCTAGCCATGTTTTTTTTTCCTGTCTTTCTTGGAAAGATAGAATTCGATGTCTGTCTAGAAATGATCGAACCATTTAATATTAATCAAGACCTGGCCTTCCTAGATGAAATAGTTTTAGTCCGCTTCGGGTTATTCCATTTCAAAACTGACTTCTCCCAACATTACTTACACTTTCCCCCAACCGTCTACAAAATACACTTTCAGAATCGCAACTACCAGCCTCGCAGAATTCCTCTTAATATCTCCCAAGATCTGAAATCTCCTCCGAAATTTAAGGTCATATCATGTTGAAACACCCGTTTCCGTAAGATCACCGAAGTTAAGCAACGGCGCGCCTGGTCAGTAACTAGATGGGTAACCGCTTGGGAATACCAGGTCCTGTAAGTTTGGATGTGCGCTCGGAATTATTCCAATTCCGTTGGGGTGGTTATATTCGTTTATGCCCAAAATACCCTTGTGATAGGTATGAATCTACCTACTTCTCCCCAGTTATGGGTTAATTAGTAATACGTTTGTATAAATAAACCATTACTATATATAAAAAATCTTATTATGTAAAAATATTTTCTGGCTTTAAATAACCTGCAAAGGGTTGATAAACCGTAGAAAACAGATCAATCAATCAAACCTCCTGCTTTTCTCCCGTGATCCCTAGAAGTCAAGAGGAGATTTTGTATTGATGAAGTTGAGGACTTTTATTGTTGTGCACTTTATTTTTTTTCAAGGAAGTGTGTCGCAGAACGGGAAGGTGCCATGTCTTCTGATTTGATTTGGAAGAGGATGTGGCACGCGTTGTTCGTCGCCATTGCTTTGCCGGTTGTCGTACTGAAACCGTTTTCCTCTTACTGATAACCCTGAAATATCTGCTAGTAAAAAAGATCCAGTGGAAACTGTTCATCAGTAAATGTGTTTGACAGCTGATGACGACGACGATTTCACCATCGATTTCGAGGCTCGGATTTATAGCTACCTATAATAGGAATATTCTTCCTCCAGAGGAATTACACATCTGAACTCTTTACACTATTTACATAATTCGGACTGCTGTACACTCCGGCCTTCTTCAGTATCCGTCTATATTTCTGGGATGAGGTATTGTAACTATTCGCACCATTCGGACTGTTGTCCTCATATTTATTGCCATATTCACGAAGTTTCGGCCATTGTACGCTTTGGTCTATTTCAGGATCCGTCTATATTTCTGAGATGCCATATTCACGATGTTTTGGTCTTCTTCCGGTGATATTTCTTGGAATTTCGAAACGATCCCAGTATTTAGTTCACGAGGATAGATTGTTCTCATTCCACGTGCCATGCCTTTGTATTCATTTGTGTGCTTGTCAGGCTTAAGATAGAAATGAATTCAATATGGGAACCAGTAATAGAGAACGCTAGAGAAAAACAACAATCACAAAAAATTGTAATATGGGTTCTGGTAAAAAAATAATCTCTGAGAAAATTAGGTTTATAAGTCCCCAAAATGAACTCAACAATAAATAAAGTTTCTGTCGGAAATTCCATGAAAGAATGCCGGAGTGCACAACGACAGAAACGTCGTCAATATATTAATAAAGGTGAAGACAACAGTCCGAATAATGTAAATAGTGAAATTAGTTAAAATACCTCATCTCAGAAATATACACAGATCCTGAAGAAGGCCAGCCTGTACAATGGCCGAAACATCGTCAATATGGCAATAAAGGTGAAGACAACAGTCCGAATAATGTTAATATTGTAAATAGTTACAATACCTCATCTCAGAAATATACACATATCCTGATAAAGGCCGGTCTGTACAACGCCCGAAAAGTCGTCAATATGGCTATGAATGTGAGGACAACAGTTCGATTAATGTAAGTAGTGTAAATAGTTACAATACCTCATCTCAGAAATATACACAGATCCTGACGAAGGCCGGTGTCTAAAACGGCCGAAACGTCGTCAATATGACAATAAATGTGAAGACAACAGTCGGAATAATGTAAACAGTGTAAATTGTAACAATACCTCATCTCAGAAATATCAGCAGACATCTGAGTGCATTTTTAGAAAATTATCCATCCACCCAAATCGTCTGAAAATTGAAAATTCCACTTTCAACTGGTAACCGTGTAATCGTAAGACTCGCTGTTTCATTCTGGATTTCCACAATAGTGGGGCCAACGTTTAATGGACGTCTGCTGTAGAGTGATAGTTACTAAACTGGTCTCACAGATCATTGCTACAAAGGGCTCAGAAATTGTTATGCTATGATGAATAAATAAGAATTGAGGCATTGGTTTTAGAGTAATAACTATAATCTAATGTTGCGTGTCCTTTCAGTAATGTAATCAATCATGGCCCTCCACAACTTTCTATCGTTTCTAGCTCTTTGTGGGATTACCCTTTTTACTATCATTCCTACACCCTGGTCTACAATTTACATAACCACATTAGGTAGGTTACTCATTGGTTTCCCCTGCTCGTCGTGATTTAAGTATGTCCTGTGAGTGTCAAATTTTCTAACCCGTCTTTCCTCGTTATATGACCTAGCAATTTTAACTGTTTCTTTCTGTTTCTACATATGTTTCCTTTTTGTTTTTATTTCCCTTAAAACTTCCTCGTATGCTCCGTCCATATTAATTCTTATCTGCCTTCTGCAGAACCAAATTCTTGTTGCCAGCTCAAGGTTATCTATGATGAGGTTTTCCGGCATATAGGAAGATTGATATTACGTAAAAATTCAGCACCTTTTTTTATTACTCAGAACATTTTCCTGTTTCTTAATACTTTGTTTAGTTTTTCGAAGGTATATTTTGCTATTCCAATGCGGAGATTAGTAAATACCAACTTTACAGACGGTGGCAGTTAGTTCGATCTTAAATCGTTGCCATGATACAGAAATATTACTTGCAATAATTTGTATGCACGATCCCATAGATTATTCATCAGTGTAGTGAAATTGATCTTACTCGGTATGTTAATATTTAGTCTTGTACCAGACTAATCTCAGTTTCGAAAATATGTGCATGAGGACGCATATTTAATTACATTGAATAACGTCAAACTTAGTCTTTGATATACCTATCACTTTAGATTAAAGCTTGATACATACTCACTTGAGTCGAGATCATCGAGTTTGCAGCCTTAGTAACTTTATTGTTTTGGGTGAAATGATTAAAATAAAAATTGTGAATTTCATAACCTATCCATAGTCATATAGTATGTACTTTACCATGGTTACATATACTCCTTAGTTTAGAGTTGTTCTCCTAGACTGGTTGAGAAATAAGCCTGAAGAGATCAGTCTGCGCTGAAGGCAACCGATAGCAAGGGTATTTGTGCAAATTTAAATGTAACTAACTGGACCGGAATTCGAACCCGACTCACCAATTTCTCGTTCCGAGCCAATAAGCATTAAACCACCTGTCTATATCTCTGAGGTATTATGATTACTTGCATTATTTACATTATTCGGATTGTTATACTCATCTTCATTGCCATATATTCAACGTGAATATGGCAATGAAGATGAAAATGAAAATAAGGGTAACAGTTCAAATAATGAACAATGAAAATAAGGGTAGCAGTTCAAATAATGTAAATAATTCAATTAAATCACCTTCACAGACTTGGTCAGCCATAGGAACACCTATGTTTTGATTTGCTGAGTTACCAGCCCAGTGCCCAACCGTTTTTGATTTCATAATTGTTCTTCTTTTACATTGGTTGCCAACGAATGGTAAAGAGCCCAGTGTACGCTGCTAAGGAAGCTATAGCTCAGGGATGTCGATAAGTGGTGAATTCTTACCTTTTCCAAGGGTAATCGTGCAAAGGTGAACGTAAAAAATTTTCAACTTGACACTCCGATATCTTGTCACGAGCAGCTGCATATCTTTGCGTTACCTGTACATCTTCGATATTTATTATTGCTATTAAATTATTCGGATTCTGTTTGTTACTGTAAAACATATTGGACAATATCACACGAGTTCTTTAAGTCGAAAACTAAAACAATTTTCACTCCAATTCAAAAGTTAATAATAGCGTGTCTTCTCTATTCATATTTATTTGTAAATATCAAACATATATGTAAACTTTATGAAAAGAAGGAACTTAACATCGAGCTTAATTGCTGCCTTCGGCGGCCTTACTCACCAGTATTTCGCGGGAAATAATGAGCTTAACCAGTTTCATATTTGGAGTGGAAACGAAGGCTACTCACAATCCGCTTGCTTGATTCAATCATACAACACTCCTAAACAAGCAGCAGTTGTTTAATTTGCTTCGTCCAAGCATCTCTGCCCGATTTCAAAGAGTAAGCACGTGATCGATTTGCACTATTTCTTCTTCTTCTTCTTCTTCTTCTTCTTCTTCTTCTTCTTCTTCTTCACGGACTAATGTGATGTGTTCGTATCTCACGGGAACTCTGAAGTTACCATGGGGACGTGAAGCTACTGACACGGGTCATGGGGTTTGTTTTTCAGATGTCTTACAGAAGACAATGAATCATGTGCAGCACTCAAGACCTGTGATTACGCATGCGCACTGGTCCGTTTCTTAAGCTCCATTTTCTTTTTTTTTTTTGTCTGACGTTTGCGAACAGAAATTGGTCTTTTTGCGAGATGGCCATCGTTTCCTTTGTCTTCTTTCTTACGAAGTGTGTTTGACGAGAAAATAATTTGAATTTGATCACCTGACAAAGCATTCGGATTCACACGCGCTCAGCCTGTACCGGAATTTCGCGCATATGACACAGTTAACTGTTTATGAAACCCGTGATAATTCAGCTAGGACTTATTATACTCACTTTCGCGGTTATATTTAACGTATATATCTGATCGTAGGGGGAAAATGAAACACTAATCATGGACATAGAAAGGAAAAACGAGATACCTCGAGAGAAGGTTGTAAACGAATTGAAGCGCAGTACTAGATTGGCAGTAAGGTCCCATCAGTTTACAATTGAATTGGCTAGCTGTAACTATAAATTCTATGCTGACAGTTTCCTTTTCACGCACTTCTCACTTGTGGAACTCTGTGGAGTGAGTAGCCATGGTCCAATCCAAAACAAGTGGCAGGACTGTCGAACAAACAGAATTGACAACATTTGTAATAAGCAATAACAAGAGGAAGAACAGGGTAAAAATGATATAAAGCAAGCAAAATATATATATATATATATATATATATATATATATATATATATATATATATATATATATATATATATATATATGAATCATTTATACAAAAAGTAGATTAGTAAAGTTAATGCTATAAATGGCGAAAAACATCATCGCAAACAAATTTATTGAAATTGCATTAACCTATGAACCACTCGATGAATGTTATGATCCTTGTTTTTAATAACTTCAAGTTGTATAAGGTCTTTTTTTTATTTTGCTAGTACTTTCAGCTGTACTTACAGCCATCCTCAGGCATGGAAATTATTTTGTCTTTTTAGTAAATCCAGGTAGTAGCGGAACACGAAAGAGTAAATGTTAATCGAAATATGTTTTTTTTCAGAAATGTGGTATTGCTAACGGATAAGAAATTTTGGAGCATGCAGTCGCAAAGCTAAGGTTGTTTTTTTTTTTAAAAAACAAATTAATTTCCATGCCTGAGGATGGCTGTATATTTCTGAAATGAGGTATGATGTACATTATTTACATTTATTTCAGTGGGTTAGAATGTCTAACTGAACCCTTTATTTCGCTCACTGAGATAGACTGTTCTAGTTTACGTGCCATGTTTAATGGATGTCAGTTATCAGTTCACTCCTGTTCACTCCCCTTTCCAAATTCTCTACTGCCTTAACCGGGTATTGAACTCAAACTCTTTGTGTCCTGTCACTGGATCTAACCAACGCCATTATCCAATGGCACGTGGAACAGTCTACACCAGTGAGCGAAATAAAGGGTTCAGTTCGACATTCGAACAACCTGAAGAAGGCCGGAACGTACAACGGCCGAAACGTTGTAATAAATATGGCGACAAGGATGAGGACATTAATCCGAATAATGTAAATAGTGTACATAATACCTCATCTCAGAAATATAAACAGATGCTGAAGGGCCGAAAAGCTGTAATAAATATGGCGACAAAGATGAAGACAATAGTCCGAATAATGTAAATAGTGTACATAATACGTCATCTCAGAAATATAGACAGATACTGAAAGGCCGAAACGTAGTAATAAATATGGTGACAAAGATGAGGACAATAGTCCGAATAATGTAAATAGTGTACATAATACTTCATCTCAGAAATATAGACAGATACTGAAAGGCCGAAACGTTGTAATAAATATGGCGACAAAGATGAGGACAATAGTCCGAATAATGTAAATAGTGTACATAATACGTCATCTCAGAAATATAGACAGATACTGAAAGGCCGAAACGTTGTAATAAATATGGCGACAAAGATGAGGACAATAGTCAGAATAATGTAAATAGTGTACATAATACCTCATCTCAGAAATATAGACAGATACTGAAAGGCCGAAACGTTGTAATAAATATGGCGACAAGATGAGGACAATAGTCCGAATAATGTAAATAGTGTACATAATACCTCATCTCAGAAATATAGACAGATAAAAAAATTGTGCAAATGCAGTTTCCCTCTTACACGTAATATAAAAAAGCTGGATAAATTGCGAGGGAATGAATTTAACGATAATCTTTTCTTTTTGTTTTGTTTCTCGAAGATTCATCCAAGGTTTCAGAGACTGTCTTGTAACACACACACACACACACACTATTTTATGTTGTCTTTACCCGATTGAGGACACCAGATAAAGTGTAAATTTTAAAAACAGTGGCTGCTGCTCCTATTAACACATCGCTCTTCAATTATGAATTGAGTACTTTTCGCTACTGGCGTTTGTATACATCTCGTATATAATATATTAGGCATTGTTCAAGCAATTATTAAGAATAAAATTGTTGAATTCAACAAAATCAAACCTGCCATAGTAAAAAGATTTCCTGTGTACCTACGCCTTCCTTGGCTAGGTAGTATCAGTGATAGGTTTGCTAAGCAGGTTTCTACCGCAGTTCGATATTGTTACTTTGCCACTAACACTCGTTTTGTTTTCTTGTCAAACCTGTCCTTCCGTCTATTCGTAAGAATATTCTCCTGCACATCATAATAGTTCGTTAATTTATTCCTTTGAATGTAGTTACGGTTCGCACTACATAGGGAGAACGACGCAAAGGCTGGATGTTAGAATAAAACAACACGTTCCAGCAAAAATCCGAAACCTTAAGTACACTTCCTCGGATATTTTGACCAATACACACGGGTCTTCCATCGTAGAACACCTTATAAATAACCATAATTTTATTGTTAGTTTTAGTGCAGACGCTTTTACCATCCTTAGCAAGTCCCACTCAAATTACCACCTAAAAGCGTTGGAGGCAATCTCTATTCTATCATTAAAGCCTTCTCTATGTAAACAGAAGGACTTTGTATTAGGCCTCCGACTAATTACGATCTAAATATTTTTTGCCCAACACATTTTGTCCATTGTTCGTTTTTAAATAATTTACTTTATGTGCCTCGATTTAGCTCTGTTGAGCGAGCTACGAAAACCTGTTAGCTAGCCCGTTTTTCAGTTTTACTTTTTATTATCATGAGTGGTAATAATAAAACTAATATTTGTCTTTTCATGGCAGTGATATATATATATATATATATATATATATATATATATATATATATATATATATATATATATATATATATATATATATATATATATATATATGTTGTCTTTACCCGGATATATATATATATATATATATATATATATATATATATATATATATATATATATATGTTGTCTTTACACGATTGAGCACATCGGATAAAGTGTAAATTTTAAAAGAAGTGGCTGCTGCTGCTATTAACACATCGCTCTTCAATTACGAATTGAGCACTCTTGGCTACTGGCGTTTGTATATATCTCGTATATAATACGTTAATATTTCCTTTTGTCTGCCGTGTGCCGATAGCTTAGGGGTAGGATCTATGACGGATGCCAAATCGGTTGAGTTTCGATCCCGGCTTGAAGCAATCGGACATGTAACCACACTAATGACAGCAAAACAGACTTGCATGTGGATGATTATATATATATATATATATATATATATGTGTGTGTGTGTGTACTTTTCTTTCGTTATTTGATCTGGCATATTGAGGAAGCGTAACAGTTATATCCACGCAGGTCAATATGAATCCAAAAATCGATATTAATCTTGCAATCTTCGTAAAAATCATCTTTAGAAAAAGAATAAGACATATTTTGATAATTTCCTTCTTTCTGAGTCGATTCGCAGACAATGAACAATGAGAGACAAAAGCACTGTTAGCTTTTGGCCAATCAAAGCAGAGAGGGGGAGAGAGAAAGAGAGAGAGAGACGGAGGAGGGAGAGAGGGTGTGTGTGGGGGGGGAGAGAATAGATGCACCAATAATAATCGATTCGGATTTGACCGACTTCTCTTGTGGTCTTTAAGTCTTAAGAATCCGTTTTCGAAAGATTACGAAGAACGAATATTACGGAAGGCGCGCCGTGACATATTGGGCCTCTTTCTGTCTGCTCAGGGTAGAAAAAGAGAGGCAAAAAAATCTTAATGTTGTTTACAAAGTGAGATTGTTTCGGATGATGGTACCGTGGACAATTATGATAATAAAAAAAAAACCTTATTATATACGTTTACAACCTTAGCGACAACAGGTCAGCTGAGGAGAAGCCAAGTAAGTTTATCTTTCCTTTTTGCTTATTGAGTTGAACTTTTGCTGTATTTTGAGTAGTTTTCATCGTTAAATCTCTCTTTTGGCTTCTGTCTTTTCAGAAGCGATCTTTGCAAATTTCATTCCTGATCCTTTGCCTTATTTTAAGCGCGTCTGGATGCATTTGACGTTGGCATTTTTTTCTCATTTCGATGTTGAAATGAAGTCGTTTAAACTTTGCTTTCATTTTTTCGATTTTTTTTATACTTTTCATAATACGTTCGTTTGGGTTTTACTTTTGTCCTCTAAATAGTTCTTTCTTTCTTTCTTTCTTTCTTTCTTTCTCCTTCACTTTTTTACGTTCTTTCTTTGATAGATTAATAACAGTCTTTCTTTCTTTCTTTCTTTCTTTCTTTCTTTCTTTCTTTCTTTCTTTCTTTCTTTCTTAGTAATTACTTTTTCTTTTCATCTCTTTTCTTACGGCCATTTTTCTTTCTTTTTTCCTTCTTTCTTTCTTTCTTTCTTTCTTTTTTTCTTAGTAATTATTTATTCTTTTTATCTCCTTTTCCTATGGAAATTTTTTTTCTTTCTTTCTTTCTTTCTTTCTTTCTTTCTTTCTTTCTTTCTTTCTTTCTTTCTTTCTTTCTTATTCATTCCATTTAAATTCTTTTTTATTATTTCTTTCTGGAAGCTGAAAATTTTTTCTTGGGATGCACGTACACAGGAAATGTACCGAATTCATGGAGGTCGCTAAGTTCATGCAAATGAAGTTCTTTGAATTGGAGATCGATCCTAGTTTTGTGAGAAAAATATCCACTCGCTGATGCTTAACGTTCTTGTGTTTCTTCGTGTTTTTTTTTTTTTTTTTACCAACGATAGCATTTGACGAAGGGGCCAACATGACGGCGTCGACTTCGTCTTCTGCTTCATACTACTCCAAGAAAAGTCGTATAGATTCATTAATGGAGACTACAGGTGTTGATATCTGATTCTCTGTGTTGCTTAAAATGACCATATATACGGAAGCCAATTGACAACCTTTCTTTCCCAGAAACTGGAACAGCTAAACCAGGAAGCACGGCCATTCGTAATAGATTTATTTATACTCAAGACAAAATTGTAAAATTAAATATTTACATCACCATATTTTTTTTTAAATAAATAATAATCTAACATTCGGATAATCTGTGATCAGTTAATCGATGTCCCAGAAAATGCTCTACGAGACTCAATTACTAACATCCTATCTACAGCACGTGTCAGACAAGCATTTTGTAGTGCCCAATGAGGATCGAAGTCACTCAGTCAGTTAAGCTGTACGCGATAAACGTACTCGATTCATAACTGACTAGGCAGAATATTTTCCCGCTGAAATTTGCAGAAAGAAACGACAAACTGGTTGCCAAGCAAGGCTATAGGACCCTAATTAACCCGTAGGTCGGAGGAGAAGAGATGGATTCATACTTCCCAGAGGTTTTTTCGCGTAAATAAATTTAACGAACCCAACTGGAATTCGAACTCTGCTCTCTGCTTTATCATTCCGTGACGTTAGCCACTGTACGACAACGCGCATCCACGCAATAATAATCTACACGATAACTCGATAATGCTACAATTTTAGTAAATTCGATTCGAACAAGCGGCAAAGGCAACAGCAGCCTGATGCCAAAGTAGCCTATTCTAGGTCAGGACGCCTACCGTAAAGCTATAATTATCAAGCTAGTCAAGAAGCTTATTATTACAATCGATGATCCTCATTGGGTACCCTTCTGCTGTTAACCTTTGTGAGATTAAATTACTGATTCCAATTTTTACTTGATGATCTAACACTGTGGCCTGTGTCATTTAAGAGCTAAGCATATTTTTTTATCTTGTTACACAAGACTTGTAAACCGCTGGTGTAAGGTGTTTTTACTGGGTGCCCTATTACAGTTGTTCCTGTGCCAGACTAATCTGAGATTTGTAAATATTTTTATGTACACGTGTCTCTTTGTACACTTATAAGCGCTTTGAAAATACGGAACATTGGTGAGAGACCTTCTCACAAAAACCTCCTTGTTACAATCCTTTTCAGATTGCATACATTGAATAGAATAAAATAAATAAAATAAAACAAACAACTTTGCGTGTTGCCTTGAGCAAACGGAGGTAATTAGTGATTTTTATTTTTTTTTTGGTCTCTTATTTTGGGAATTCATGTGATCTTCGTTAATAGCCTCTCTGCCGCGTGTTATCCCTCGCACGTGCAAACAATTCATAGCGAGAATGGAAGCGCACCTACGAGAAGGAAAAGCTGACAGTGACATCGGGACACCATCTCCAACAGCGAGACCAACGCTTCAACTTCTCTATATATTATTAAAATTCATTTTCAGATCCTTTGCGTGAAAAGAAAGCTCTTGCAAAAATCACAGAAAATGAAAATGTATTAACATAGTCTGGTATAAGGTCACGAAAGACAGACACCGGGTGAGAATCAAAATTATCTCCACTACCATGTTTACCATCGCTCTACGCCAAGGGACGATCGGGGAAGACGAACAATGTAAACATTACAAATGAACAGATTAGCGAACGGATTTGTCATCGTCGAGGCAGTGTCTGATTAAGTTGATAAGAGAGAGAGAGAGAGAGAGAGAGAGGGGGGAGAGGAGAGAGAGAGAGAGGGCGTGTTCGTTCTTCTGTTATGGTAGCAGCTTTCTGGGAAAAAAAGGCCTAAGGATATTCGGCTAAACCTCTCCCTCGGGCAGCTAAACTGAAATCAGATATGAACAAACTGAAAATAGATGATGAACAGACTGAAATAGATAGATAGATAGATAGATAGATATGAACAGACTGAAATAGATAGATAGATATGAACAGACCGATTAAGATAGAGAGATAGATATGAACAGACCGACATAGATAGATAGATAGATAAGAACAGCCTGAAATAGATAATGAATAGACTGAGATAGATAGATAGATATGAACAGACTGAGATAGATAAATATGAACGCCTTGACATAAATATATACACATGAACATATTCAGATAGATACATTGATAGATAGATATGAAAAAAATTATATATATATATAGTCAAATAAGCTAACAAAAATGAAAGGTGATTATCAACCCGGTTACATCTACGAGAAGATAGAAACCCATAGACTAGGAAATCCTCTCCGACTGATCATCTCACAAATCCCTAACGCTGTATATATATACCCAAATCGACGGTGTATCTATGGGTTCTCCTCTAGGTCTTATGTTCGCGGAATTCTACATGTCACACATCGAAAAGACTATATTTAATAATCAAATAAACCTATTGTTGTCAATATAATATATATATATATATATATATATATATATATATATATACACAAATTTATATAGATACATATGTAGAAAGACAGATTGAGGAAGATAGATCGATGGATAGATATAAACAGAATGAAATAGATAGATGAACAGACCGAGATAGGAACAGAGAATGAGAAGGATATAGACAAGTTGATATATATATATATATATATATATATATATATATATATATATATATATACATATATATACATAAATTGAAAGTTTTGGGTGGCTGAATAATGGGTAGGGCAGGAATTTAGTTTGTTTCATTCCCTTACGTGCAAATAGGCAAATTCGGAGAGGGTATGAATCCATTCAGCCCTAACCCCATCCGCCAATGGGTAAATAGCAGACCAGACTTTGTCCTATAGCCATCGGTGGCAACCGGTCCACGAGATTTGGGGATGAATGTCGATGTCCTTTTCAGTAACCCTCCATAGATAGATAGATAGATAGATATCTGAAGTGACATAAATAGAGTGATAGATACATAGATCTGAAGAGTAATAGATAGATAGATAGATAGATAGATATGAACAGAGTGAGATAGGTATTAACATACTGAGATAGGTTGATTGATAGAACGATAAATATTAAAACAATGAAATAAGAAGTTATTAACATACTGAGATAGAGAGATAGATAGATAGATAGATAGATAGATAGATAGGTCTGAAGAGACATAGCTTGACAGATAGATATGAACACACTGAGATAGATAGATATTAACATTCTGAGATACATAAATAGATGGATATAAACAGAGATAGATCACTAGACAGATATGAACAGATTGAGATCGATATTAACAGATTGATATATATATATGTATCAACAGAGATAGACAGCTAACCGCGATCAATAGATAGATAGACAGACTGAGATAGATAGATATTAACAGATATATATATATATATATATATATATATATATATATAGATATGACCGGACTGAGATACATAGGTAGATAGATATGAAAAGACTGAGATGGACAGACAGATAGATTTGACTGAGATAGATAGATAGATATAAACAGACTGAGATAGATATTTAAATCGACAGATATGAACAGACTTAGATTGAGAGAGTGATGTCATTCTACTGAAATTGGTAGAGAGATGGATGCGACTAATTTCAAATTTTGGTAGAGTGGTAAATAGGAATAAAGTAAATTTGACAATGATTTTTTTTGTATATTTCTGCCTTGGCTGCAGCTCGCTTCTGTTATACTTCGCTGCAACTAGCTCTCTTTCTGATTCATTCTGCATGTCAGCCAGATGCAAATGCCAAGAAAGCCAATAAAAGTCGTCTTCTGTGCATAGGCTCTGCGCATCACGCCCGGTCCACGAAGAAATCCCAACAATAGAAAACGATAGAGGCCAATGGCGAACGTTCCCACTGGAAAAGGAGATGACCCTGCGGGCTTCCAGATCTTAAAAGCAGCACCACCCACGTAACGGTGAAAGTAGTAGCTGTCGACACGCATGAGGTTGTCACTGTCAACGGGGTGATCGCTTCTCTCAACATAACCGTTATCACTTCCAGGCTTCACTAATCTCACCCGACTCTTCACACACAGAATGCGACCGACAATCCAGCTTCGGCACCACAAGGCTCCCGACGCTAACTGCTGCGATTTATAACACGTTGACGTCTTCACCACACAACTCCAGGTTTACCTCGTTGTCAATGCCGTCACCACGACAATCCGACTCGCTACAGGCATACCCTTGCAGTCACCACTACACCCCGTTTCGTTGATACAACATCCGATCGAATCCAACTGAACATTACACTACAGGCCTGTCAGCTATACCTAATCCATCGTCGCTATCGTCGTCATCTCGCACCCTACCACGAATTAGCCTACCACCATGATCGAACCCAAACAACGACTAAATCCACGCCACACCCATCCAGTGGCCTCGAACCAACCCAAGAAATCAGCCGACTCCCGGCATTATCCTTATACCTAATCGCTTTTCATGATGATCAGCAATCGAAAACAACATTTTCTCCACTTTTTTAACAACTGTAAATATATCATGTATATTAAACGAATACAAGCTGTTTGAAAATCTAATCCTTGTTATTCCTTTCTGTTCGCAAACAAACGGTTGTCCCGCCTGTGTATGAGGATAACTTACATCCGTGTCCTGGGTAAGACGATAAACTACATCCGCGTCCTGGATATGACGATAAACTACATTCGCGTCCAAGGTAAGACGATAAACTACATTCCCGTTTTGGGTAAGACGATAAACTGCATCTGTGTCCTCGGTAAGACGATAAACTACATCCAACAGCAAGGCGTCTGATCAGGAGGTTTTGAGAAGCGTGAAATCACGTCTTAATTGCTGGTGTTCCCAAGTGCATCCTGACCCGGGGTGGTACCACCTGTTAGGGTCCCAGCTATGGGCAAATAGTTAAACCCCCAAACTTGGTCAATACACTATGAAAGTGTAAAAATAGGATTTAATACCAGAAATACTTTTTAAAAAAATTTTCCACCAATAAATTTTTGAAGAAAATTTATTACCAGCAATACATTATTACCAACAATATATTTTTGAAAAAAATTATTACCAGCAATACATTTTTGAAAAAAAATATTACCAGCTATAGATTTTTGAAAAAAATATTACCAGATATTGATTTTTGAAAAAAATATTACCAGATATAGATTTTTTTAAAACAAAATTACCAGCTATACATGTTTGAAAAAAAAAAAAAAAAAATTAGCAGATATACATCTTTTGGAAAAATACTACATACATTTTTGTAGAAAATATTGCCAGAAATAGATTTTTGAAGGAAAAATATTACCAGAAACAGATATTTGAAGGAAAAATATTGCCAGAAATAGATTTTTGAAGGAAAATTATTACCAAAAATAGATTTTTGAAGGAAATATATTGCCAGAAATAGATTTTTGAAGGAAAAATATTACCAAAATCAGATTTTGTTGAAGGAAAAAATACAAGAAAATATAAAACAGGAGAGAATAACGATAAAACAAAGTTTTAAAAAAATCTACGAAGCCAGACTTTCATTTATTTTATTGATAAAAAATCCTATCTGCAAAAATAAAACTAGGAAACCGGATATCTGTCTATATTTATGAGATGAGGTATTGGAAAATTCGTAAACTTAAGGAATCAGCACATATGCTAGTCCACAAAAATCTCCTGAGCCGACCAAGCATAGAAATAAATACAATATGAGAAAGCAGTAATAAGGAGTGCCTGAGAAAAGCGATAATAACCAAAATTCCAATATGAGCTCTGGTAAAAACATAAATGATAACAGCAAAAATTTCTATATAAGTAAAAAATGGTTGTGGAAGACATTAGATTTATAATACCCTGAAATTCATACACAGATGTCCTCAAGGATACATGGCACAGTGCGTAATGACGTTAGTTATATGCAGTGACAGGACTTAAAGAGTGTGAGTTCAATACCCGGTTAAAGACGTGGACAACTTGGAGAGGAAAATTAGCAGGAGATAACTGATAACTGACATCCATTAAACATGACACGTGGAACTAGAACAGTCTACCCCAATGAGCGAAATAAAGGGTTCAGTTCGACATTCCAACCACCTGAAGAAGGTCGGAGCGTGAAACGTTGTAATAAATATGGCGACAAAGATGAGAACAATAGTCCGAATAATGTAAATAGTGAAACCGGATATCTAGAGAAAAAACTCACCCACAATTCTTTATTGAAGGAAAGTATAATACCACCTTTTTTAGCATTGAATAACCCTTTGTGGTTGATATGCCATTAAACAAACGAAACTAAATCAAACCAAACGTTCGTTGTGACACTTTGCTTGCCATCTGCTGTGAGTTCATACTTCAATGGATGCCTCTCCAAGAATATATATATATATTTTATATTTTCTTTTCACAAGGACATATTTAAGTAAAGGGTTTTCGCCAGATATTTGCCAACATTTGTGAATGATTTGAAATGATTGTCTGTTTGGTTACTGCGTCACCATAAAATGGAGCAATCAAAATGATCTTACACTCTGCTGAATCAAGAGAAGAAGACAGATACAAAAAGATAGCCAGTTGCCATTAGAAAAGAATGATTCTGTCCCCTTTCTTCTTAACTGTTGCTGTCTGTAAAAAAAAAGAACCCAAGAATATGCTGCTGACTGTATCATCAGACAGTTTAAATGAAAACAAAACGAAAGATGTCTTGTAAATAACGTTGCTTCAATAAATACTTTCTCTGTAATGGTACAGTACTAGATTGACGACATTTTCTCATCATGTTACATTTTAAATGGCGGCTAGATGTAACCGTAAGTTCTATGCTAACATTTTCTTCTCTTTCACTTCATACTTGCGGAACTCTCTTCTGAATTCTTATTTGTTCAAAAATTTAAATCCAATGTCAATCGTTATCTTCTGTCTTCTTAATTCCATTTCTTTTATTATCCTCTCTCCTTAATAGTAGTTTTTCTCATATTCTCTAACACTCACTAACCCCTTCCGTCTTAGTGGCTTTATTGCCTTTGATCTTCAAAAATTTAAATGCAATGTCAATCGTTATCTTCCGTCTTCTTAATTCTTGTTCTTTTATTGTTCTCTCTCCTTAATAGTAGTTTTTTTCTCATATTCTCTAACAATCAGTAACCCCTTCCGTTTTAGTGGCTTTTATTGCCTTTGATCTTCAAAAATTTAAATGCAATGTCAATCGTTTATCTTCTATCTTCTTAATTCTTGTTCTTTTATTTTTCTCTCTCCTTAATAGTAGTTTTTCTCATATTCTCTAAATAATATCAAGATTTGCGTCCTTAAAATTTATTGCCTTTGACATTCAAAATTTAAATGCAGTGTCAATCGTTATCTTCTGTCTTCTTAGTTCTTGTTTTTTTATTGTCTCTCTCCATAATAGTAGTTGAGTTCAGTATACTCTAACATTCAGAAACCTTTAATCAATCTAATATTTTAGTGGCTTTATTGCCTTGCTTTGGGTGAATTGATGAAAAAAACTGATAATTTTGGGCAACCTTTCATAAACCAAACAAAATTCTTTTCACCAGTCGAACGGTTGAGATCGTAGATGCAAATATGAAAGTAAATGTTATTTTTTACCCATTAAAGATAAGTAAACTAAAATCACCTTTAGAAAAATTAATTTTTCTTCTGTTGTATCTGTAGAAATTTACTTGAAGTCCCCCCACCACCAGTGAGTCAGGTTCTGACACAAGGTCTCTTTTAATATGGAGAATATAATTCGATTTGGTTATAGCTGGTTATTTTTTTTATGAACTGGTAGAATAGTTCATTAATATTATACGGATCTTATTTAAAAAATAATAAGTATCAATTTGGTCAGAGCCGGTTCAAGTTAGTCATAGCCGTGATACCACCAATCGACGGATCTCTTATTTTTATTGTATATGATATATTATATGTTATTTATTATTCCATTTTGGTGCACGACCCTATTTGAACTCAACAATGAAAATTATATCACCGAATTCAAGAACTAACTCACCAACTCATCAGTAGTCAGGTTGGGTTTAATGCTCCAACTTCTCCACAGAGAATTGTCCCAAGGGACAATAGTATAGTGGATTAAAGGTTTAGGAATTTTGTGACATAGTAATTGTGAGTTCAATCTCTAGGCTGGACGATCAATGAAATAAGAACAGTAGATATATCTAGATATGGGAGGTGGATTGAAGACAATCTAGTCCTGTAAATTAAATAAAAGGTTCAGTTCAATATTAAATATTCACGTCAGCGCCTTATATTTCTAGATAAATTGTAATTGTTATATTTTCCAAATTAATTTGTTAGATTTAGAATTATTTAAAATAATTACTGTTTACATTGAATTTATACCTGATGAAGGCTGTTTGCAACAACCGAAACAGCAATTGTCCGCATGTGAATAATGACGGTAAAATCTCATACCAGAAATTCATATATAATTTGGATTAAATCCAGATAAAATGATTAAATAAAGAAATAATACAATTTTCATTTGTTAAAAAAAAAAAAAAAATACAACCGCCTGTTCGAACAATGCGACCAATTATAAAGGAACTTCTGCAAATGGAGAAGTCGTTAATTGGATATTTTTTTACGGAAATTAAAACGCGTCGGGCGGTCGTATATAATATATATATTGATTTCACTCAGTTTTAAACTTTATCAATCGCTAATGCCATAAAACGTATAAAGTTTTCAGTTTTGCCGTTTTTCATCAAAACCTGATCTTGTCAACAATATATACTCTTTAGTGGTTAAATCTGCAGATATATATATATAATTTTTTAAATTTTCAAAGGTTATCAAAAGATCCAATATAAATAACAATTCAAATTTTATACAAAAAAATTTGAAAAATTTGAATTGTTTGATAATAATGGATTTCTCCATTTAAATCATTAACCTTTGCATTAGTTTTTTGTGTGAATAATTCATGAATTTGTAAATTGATTGCACGTTTATTGTAATTAAAATAACTGATCCAAGTGCGACTTTTTGGATAATAAGTGCGACATTACTGTAATTATTGAACAATATAGTTCATGCCACTTTGACAGAAAATTTACCAGTAAAAAATTTGTTCATCACCATATTTGTACATGAACGCACAATTTTAAAAAAATTTAAAATCAAACTCAGCGTTGCTTTGCGCGTCCAAAAAACAATAACTCATTTTCAATAGCATTTTCGGATACAACAATACATATATTTTCGTTGTCCTCTTATTACTAAGAGAAAAACAAGAACAACATCTATTCCATACCTGAAGATGTCTGTAGGAACAGACGAAAGCTTGTAAAAAAAATAAGAACTAATACGGCAGAAATTTATAGAAACAAGGATCTTTTCATTCATAACGGATTCGGAGGTTTTTGTATATTATTTGAATTGTTTGCGACGATGGATTTCTCGCCAATTAAATCATTAACCTTTGCATTTGTTTTTTGTATGAATAATTCATGAATATATATATATATATATATATATATATATATATATATATATATATATATATATATATATATATATATATATTATAAATAAGATATTTGATTCCAGTTCAGCAGTTTTTTTTTTTGCATAATTTATTTTCAAGTTCTTTCATCTGTTTGAGGAAATTTTAAGCATTTTTGCCATATAGGAGGATTAATATTACACAGTAGTTCATCAATCTGTCCTTTGTTTCTGTTGCCTCAGGCGTTCTCTTCATCTCTGAGGAAATTGTCCAGAATTTACTGCCATATAGGAGGAATGATATTACATAACAGTTCAGCGCTCTTTTCTTTCTTTCTGTTGCCTCAAGCCTTCTGTTCATCTGTGAGGAAATTGTCAGCATTCACTGCCATTCAAATGCCATATGATATACAGGTGACCCATAAACAACTAACGGGACGCAGAAATAACATAAGTCATTTCATTTCCCAAAGATATTTGTCAGAGATTCATTTCTTTAATGTACTCAAGCTACAAGTGAGCCAGTCCTGTAGAAAATACCTCTCGGCAACGGATCAAGGTAAATTGTATGGTGCTTGAGGCATCCCTAAAAGAAGTGCCCAAGAGGCTTCGGTAATTTTTGTCTTTAGTGGGATCCCATCCCAATTTAAACTCGACATTGAGTGAGCGCGCGGTTTAACCCACTTTCCTGAAAACATTATGGTAAAAATAGATAAGTAGAGAAACGTGTTCTATTTGAAAAGATTTTTCTAACTGACCCTAATTTAATCAGACAAATATTAAATATTCATGTTTGCACCTCATAATCTAGAAAAATTGGAATTGTATTTTCGTGGATAAAAAAAAATGAAGAGCTATATTACGGCGAAACAGTCTGTCTGCGTATGACAATATATTTGCTCCCGAGAGAAAGTTTTTTTTTTTTTTTTTTTTTTAAACAGCGGCTTCTACTGCTATTAATGTATTACTCTTCAAGTACGAATTGAGTTCTCCGGGCCACTGGAATATTGGCGTGTGTTAGACGTGAAGTTTTCTTTACTGTTCATACATTACTTTGTGAGTTGTTTTTTTTTTTTTTTAAAGAACTTTATTCTATAGGAGTTTCCCACCAATGTCCGTATTACCTGTTAACTTTTGATTGGCTCTTCGGATTTTTCTTAGTATTATAAGTAAGTCAATTTCCTTAAAACTTTCTCATTGCTAACAACGTTCGGTGGCGGTATTCTCAGCATCTTTCTGTAGAACTAAATCCTTTTGGTTTTAAGCCTTCTCTTCATCTGTGAGGAAACTCTCCAGCTTTCTTTGTCATATAGAAGGACTTTTATTACATAGTTGTTCATCAATCTATTCTTTGTTTCTTTTGCATCAAGCATTTCCTTCATCTCTGAGAAAATTGTCCAGCATTCACTGCCATATAGGATGATAGATATTGCATAGAAGTTCAGCCCTCTTGTCTTTGTTTCTGTTGCTTCCAGCCTTTCTAACACACATAAACTCTCCAGCATTCTTTGGCATATAAAAGATTAGATATTAAATACTAGTTATATAAAATATATATAAATAGATAAATAGTTAGATATATAAATAAATAGATAGATATATATATATATATATATATATATATATCGTTCCTGGTTAGATATTTAGATAATACACACACACACACACACACACACACACACACACACACACACACACACACATATATATATTTATATATATATATATATATATATATATATATATATATTCGACCCCGGCTGAAAGCAATCGGACGTATACCCACACTGAAGAGCTATTTTACGGAGAAACAGTCTGTCTGTGTATGACAATATATATGCTCCCGAGAGAATTAAAAAAAAACCCAAAAAACAGCGGGCCCTACTGCTATTAATGCATTACTCTTCAAGCACGAATTGAGTTCTCCGGACCACTGGCGTATTTCGTATAGAAAAAAAAAACATTAAAATTTCTTTATTTCTATATATAACGAGATCGCCTAGGGTAGGATCATTGACTGATGTCAAATTTTTCTTCGGGTTTCGATACAAATTTTGAAGCAATCGGACCTCTAGACACACTGACGTGCTGTGATACAGCGGAACAGTCTATCTGTGGATGACAACATATATATATATATATATATATATATATATATATATATCATTATTTTGTAATTGTGTGTATATATAAAGGTAAAAGACAACATTTATTTAGAATAAATATTAAAAAATTTAAAAATTTACAGTTGACAATATGAATTTTATAGCCTTTTCTAAATTTATCTAAATGCCAAGCATATTTTGTTTGCTGTTAACAGGTACTTTGTTTTTAATAAATTCATTTCATATTTGCCTTGAAAAGTCGATATTGAACGAAACACGTCGGCTAATAATACAGTTTTCCTATTGTTTTTATATAATTATACATTTATAATTTTTTTAAAATTAACTCTGAAAATTTTTCAAATATACAGTAGCGGCCATAATATAAGGAACGGAAATAAAAAAGACATAAATATACATATATTACTTAAATATATATTATGAAACCGGATATTTATAAACACTATGATGAATTGGAAACAGTCTGTCTTTCTGATATATGTTATATATATATATATATATATATATATATATATATATATATATATATTTATATATTAATATATATAGATACATTCCATAGATTGATCGATAATTTTAATTAAATAGACAGATAATAAGATGGACATGAAACAGACTGAGATAGATATAAACAGACTGATTTATATATATATATATATATATATATATAGTTGAATCCAATTAAATATGTTAGGTCTATCATTTGATATTGAGCGCTGATACAATAAATATCGCGCATATATATGAATAATATATATAAAATTGTATATATATATATATATATATATAATTATAGATTCATAGGAACAGACTCAAAAAGATAGATAGATAGATAAATAGATATGAACATATTATATATATATATATATATATATATAAATTTTGGATCAAATAAATAAGTTATGTTTTTAAAAATTATATACCTGCGCCTATATAATATACAAAAATATATATTCTTTTGTTTATATATATATATATATATGTATATATATATATATATGTGAAAAGTGAATATAAATATAAATAAATATATATATATGTATAATTATTTATATATTATATATCAGTACTTATATATAAGCGTTCAATATCAGAGATATATGCTAACATATTTGGTTGGATAGATGTGAGTTTGTGAAAATGGGTTTCACGCTTGATCGTCAGACAAACTGATTACTTTTTTAAAAATTTGGGTTTATGTAGATTGCGTGTATTGGTGTTATTGTGGAAGTGGTGGGGAATTTCGTCGTTTTGTCATTCATCATACTAACGCAAACATCGATGTATGCAGACACATATATATACATATTTGGTCGTCCGTCGGGACTCATACATATATATAAACATATGTAGACAGTTTCGGATATGACACATGTATGTATACGGGTATGGTGTTATGTCTATACATACGCATTTGTATGTTGAAATGTTGAAATTTAAAAATTGGAATGTGGTGGAGGTCGTTATTGTCTCGTGAATGTATCCATGTCATAAATTTTTTTTTTTTTTTTTTTTTCGAAAAAAATATTGAAAAATATTATCGCATGTATGTATATATGTGGTGGGGTTTGTAAAATTATGATAGGTAAAAATTATTATTAAATTATTTATATTTATTTTTAAATTTTGAAAAAAATGGGGGTTTTATTTGTTATATTTAAAGCTGGTTATTTGTTTGTTTTTTGGTGACTGTGTATATGTAACATTTGTAAAAAAAATTGTTAATCCTTATTGTTTAATATTTATATGGTGATGTTTAATTTAATAACGGGTTTATATGATATGATGTGATAGTAATGTTTCAAAGGATTGGAGACAATGATATTTAGGTTTTAGCTAATAGTTATTTATAAACTGGAAGAAATTAGATTGGTAGAAATGATTAGTAACGGTGGTGGGAGAATGATAAAACCATGAAAATGTAGTTATAGTGGTGGTAGCTTGAACTAAAAAGTGGTTGTTGGTGTTTTATTTTTGTTTTATTTTATATGTATTAATTTATTTTGGTATAAATCCTGATAATAGGTATTCTATGTAAAATTATGATAGTTGAAGATTGCTATAATTTTAATTACAAAATTATTATTATTATATTAAAGCTGCCTGGTAATAGGTGTTTGTTCTCATGGTTACATATGGAAATTATATCTGATCATATTGTTTTAAAGTATTAAATATGCTGGGGGGTAATATCAAAGATTGTATGGATTATATGTTAATAGTGGGTGTGATAAGTGAAATAATGTTTGTGTAGGTGGTAATATAATATTTATAGTTAATAGATATTGTAAGGTGGTAAAATATTACTAATGGTGCAATTATAATAATATATATATATAATTATTTTGATGGTATCTTGAAATTAAATTTGTGATTGTTGGTGGTATATATATATATATATATATATATATATATATATAGATAGGTGGATCTATATGAATAGCCTGAGATAGATACTTTTATAATGACATTTTTTTTCTTTTAGTTTATTGTTTATTTTTTTTTGCAAGGCATTGTTTCTGTTCCCGTTCAGATTTTTGTGTCGTATATTTCATTCTCTGTTCAAACATTTCCCCATGTATTTAAACTTATATGCATATTTGAGTTTGATATACTCAATTCCGAAGTCGCATATTAGGCTTAATAATAAAACTGACGATAATATTATTGCTAAGATTACTTGTATATGTAAGTAAAGTATAGAAATAACAGTTCCCCAGTGTTTGGGATTAAAAAGAAAAGTAATAAATTCATGTACTTAAATTGAATCTTCTGCTGTTAACATAGAAATAAGTCAGCAATTGTTAGCATTGGCTATTTTGTTCCACCAACAACATGGTTGTCCCAGTAGTCTAAAAAAAAAGACATAAACAAAACGAAACAAAACACATGTGCCATCAGATATGTTGCAATTGTATTTTTGAATTTCCCTTAAACAACCTCAGTCGTAGCAAGCGAGGCGCTATCAGAAATATATTAGGTTGGTGAAAAAATAATGACGTAAGAATGTCGTTTTTTGACGTTAAAAATACGTCAAAAAACGACATTATTACGTCATTATTTTTGCACCAACCTAATAGTAACATTCAAATAAATTTATTATTGCAAGCAAGGAACCGGATATTTGGATTGACAAACCACACGAACCTCTTTTATTCGTAAGTAACAGAGCAGCTGTACATCAATGTTCTTTGCGAATACATCTGGGCTTATATATATATATATCCAGCTTTTCCAAATGAACATTTTCAATCGATAGCAATCAATATTCTGTATAATTAAATCAGCATAAAATATAAATTAACGAAATTTATTTTCAAAGGAACATGAAAAAAAAAGACAGAAAACTGTAAAAGGAAAATCGATTTTATTCACATATTTAGAACGTCTTTAGAAAGAAAAATTATTCTTTCCTAGAATCGCGAACCTGTAATTTGGTACTGCCAAAATAAAGATTCTTTCTCTTGAAGAAACTTTTTAATGGACACATCAATTAATTTAAAATAAAGTCTTTACAGAAAGTCATTTTTCGCTGCGTATCTTGCATTTCTTTTAAGTTTCTGAAAGTGTCGATGGATTTTTTTGTTTTACGGTCTTGTTGGCTTGTTTTGATTTCATTTAAGATCTTCTTTCTTGTGATTAACCTGGATAATTCTCTGTAACAAGAATGATGATAATGAAACTCGTTCACTCTTAAATCCTTCTTAGTCTCAAGACCAGAGAATTGAGACATCACATAAGTAACTTCGTATATATATATATATATATATATATATATATATATATATATATATATATATATATATTAAATATTTTTTTTTATTTTTTTATCCCCACTACTTCCGGTTTCGAAAGTCCTTAAATTGTTGAGCTCCGTGTAGTTGATTTGCTGGGCAAACCACCTGAGGAGACCGTAGAGGTCGAAACTGCAATAGTGTGCTCTGTTCAGATTTCATCCTTTGTAAATATTAAATAGCTCTGCAAGTCTGGTCTTCTGACTTTGTATTGAGCACTTTTAGTACGCTCAGTTTTAACAAATATTTTCTATTTTTTTATTTTATTTATATATATATATATATATATATATATATATATATATATATATTTAAGTTATGAAGAATTTGGTAAACCGAATTGGTAAATCCAAGGAGGATGAAATCCTGCGAGCTCAATGTGAAGAACAGAGCTAATATTTAATGATTAACAGACAATTTTAAGGTACCATTACAATAATTTATTTCACCAAAATCCTTTTTAAAAAGGATTTCGGATCATCAGGTAACACTTCCAACAAGTGTTACCTGATGAAAAAAATATATATATATATATATATATATATATATATATATATATATATATATATATATGTTATAAAAAACTTGGTAATCCCTATGGGTAATGAAATCCTGAGAGCTCAATGTAAATCCAGAGATCATATTTTGAAGAAAAACAGATTTTTCGTTTCATTTTTGAAAGTGTTATCTGATGACCCGTCGTCCTTTAAAAGGGCTCTGGTGAAATAAATTATTATAATGGTACCTTAAAGTGGTCTGTTTTTCTTTAATATATATATATATATATATATATCTTATACATACACAGCGTTGTTTTTAGAAGTTTTATTCAAAAAACAAAATGAAAGTCCACTTAGACGCATTGTGACAAACAAATCATAAAATTAGATGAATCATGCTTATAAAATAAAAAAAAGACAGCAGAAACAGTTGTTTTGCTTAAATCTGATCTGTAAAGTTCTCCCCCCCCAATATGCAAAAAAGATTTACATTCTATTTTTACAATTTAATATATCTTTATCATACCATGAAGATTGCATTTTAACACATTCCAGAAAAA
>CAHIKZ030001352.1:122500-132500 GCA_903632075.3 Acanthosepion pharaonis
TTCTGCTATATAAAAAAAGTCAATGATTTATAATCAAAATACGTCATCTCAGATTTAAAAAAAAATCAATACATTCTATATAATGTGACGATTAAGAAATGAAAGATCGGTTCCGATTTCCATGGGTGCATCTGATAAAAAAAAATGCCCAAGAAACATTTCCCGAGTATGGATGGTAAGTAGAAGTGTAAGCTACTCTGTTAATCTTAGATGTAAAGTAAGCATCGCTAAGTTTGGCTCTTAATTAGATTTATCAAAGATGAATTGTTAAAATGAAAAAAAAAGTAAACATCTGGTAAAGTCACCATAACATGAGGTTTGATTGAAAAGAAACAGGAAAAAATTTAAAATGGACAATAAAAAAAACAACAGGATGTAAGGAAAGAAAACGATTGATGTTGCATTTAAATTTTTTTTGTGTATTTTGAAAACTGAAAAAAAATGCTCAAAAAAAAACAAACAGAAGATTAAAAAAGAGAAAAAATTTGAGAGGAAAAAAGAAGGAAACTGAAAACATTACTGAGGAGAAAGGACAATAAAAAAAGATCAAAGTTTAAGGAGACAGAATTGACGATTGTTGCATTAAATTTTAAATTTTTTTGAGAGAAAAGCAAGAAGGAAAATGAGAAAACGTTTGAGGAGAAAGGACAATACAAAAAGAACAGGATTCAAGTGATTTAGAAAAACGATTGACGTTGAAAACGTATTTGAGAGAAAACAAAAAAGAAATTGAAAAAAAACCTGAGGAGAAAGACAATAAAAGAACAGGATTCAAAGATGACGATTGATGTTGCATTTAAATGACTTTTGAAGATTGTATTTGAGAGGAAAGCAAGAAGGAAATTGAGAAAACGTTTAACGAGAGACGTTCTTTACATTAACGGTGCATTTAAATCTGGAAGAGAGTTCCAAGGCGATCAGTATGGGAGAAAAATCTAGTAAAATACAACCTTACATACGCTTACATAGAGCAATTCCAAAACACTAGGAGCGTGAGAGTGTATTAAGAGATCAATAAAATACAGGAATTGAATGTTAGACGTTAACGATTGGCATTGCATTTAATTTTCTAAAGTTCAGAGTTCATTGGGAAGCAAGAAGTCGGAAGAGAGTTTCACAGGCGGTAAGTGTAAGTGAAGAAATTGTTAGCATAGAACATACGGTTGCGTCTAGCAATTTCGATGGCTAACTGATGAGACATAACTCCCAATGTGACGTCGCTTGGTCCAGGGTTGATCCTGGTCGCGGCGCCTTTTGTGACGTCGCCCCCCCCCCTGGTCGCAGCCTCGACTCTGTCGTTCGATCTCGTTCGCGGCTCCAAGTGTGACGTTCTAACCCTTTGGTTAGATGATTACCAGCCTCGTCGTTCCCAACTCGCTTCCAACGCCTGGTTACTAGGGTAACTGTACTGATCTCCGGTCTGCCTACCCACGTTGTGATTAGATCTTAGACAGACGGGATCAAACAGGGATTGGGGCCGTATGCAAGCTGAGTTCGACGGGGGTGATAACAAGAAAAACTCACGAGGCCAAAAATTACTGAAAAAAAAGGGTAACAACCTTTTATATCTAAATGTTCGTTACATAAAAATTTTTCCTACTTCCCGACCCGTTTTGTGGACTGTGGCACCAAGCTTCTACCATATAACTTAAAGACTTCGAGTTGCCTACTTTCTAGAAATTTGCATGTCGGGGTGTGGTTTGGTTTCGACACTGGGCGCTGATCTATACCAGTCGTTCACGGCTGATTCTTCTCGCCGTCAGTGCGCGAATCGACTTCTTCTCTTCGGCTTGAGTTGGACGAGCTTATTCACTTCGGCTTGAGTTGGACGAATTTCTTCACTTCGATTTGGGCTGGACGAATTTCTATTCTTAGGTTTGGTTTGGATTTCTTCGGCTTGTCTGAACTCTTTATTCACTTCCTTTTGTCTTGGACGAATTTCTCTTCATTAAGGCTTGGTGTGATTCCAACTTCAACTGCAACTTCTTTCTCGTCAAGGTCCGAACTCTTTCCTCTGCCGTCCGGGGCTGAACTGATTTCTGTCGATTGGGGTCCTGCTTTTATTGACGCCGCAACAAACTGGGGTGGGTCTGTCGGCGCCAGGGTTTTCTTGATAATTAAATAAAAAGTCGCATTATTTCTGATTTCCCATTATCGCTCTTACTTTCACCCTACTTCCTCACAGTGCCTCTGGGGGGGGGCGCATACCCATTTCCCTGGTCTCTCGTATGTCAGGTGACCGTTTTTGACCAATGGGTCTTGGTCGAGCGTCCTTTCTCCTCCCTCGCACATCACGTGACCGCTCTCGGCTAATGAGATTCTGGTTGGGCGTCTCTCCTCCCTCCTTCGTGACGTCTCCAATCGGGCGTGGTCAATCGTGGACAATCCGGGGCTTTGTTCTGGGGAAGAAACACCTTGCCAAAAAAAACAAAATCAATTTGGCCTTTTTTTCGCACGCACGAAAATGACAATCTCGGCTTTCCTCACATTTGGCCTTTGTCAAAACAGCCCGCCGCTAATTAGATGTGACTTCAGGAAGAATTTTTCTCGTCCTGCTGGCGCCCTCTGTGAGCTAAAAACAATTGCTTTCATTTCTTTTTTCGCTCCGGCCTGTTAATAAAATCTTAATTATCTGAATTGAAAATATCTTCACTCATCATCGTGGGGGTTCTTATCTTCAACTCTAGAGCTGGTCAGGATCTGTATACAATTCCAGCGGTCACCTCTCATCTCAATGACACCCTTTTTTCGATTGTCACCTTATTAATATTTTTTTTCCATTGTTCTAAAAAATTTTATTTCTTCAACCAAATTGACAAGGACTTCCACATTCCGCGGACACAAAATTAGGTCAGGTGTTCTGACCGATATCTGGTATTTTATCAATCGTCCGTCTTGATATCTTTTTTGTCTTTTCCCTTTCTTTTTTTCTTTTTTTTTATTATCTCTAAACTCTATTCTTTCAAATATCAATTTCTATTGTTCGTGAATTTCGGTCAGGCGCGTTGGCCTAGATATCTTTTGACACCTGTTTTCGCTTATGACCGGGTTTTGTGTTTATCTATTTCTCCTTCTTTTTTTTTCTTTCTTTTTTTCTTTTTTTTCTTTTTCCTTCTTCTTCCCTTCGGATCGCCTAAATACAGTTAGAGAATTATTCTCAAAACTCAATTATTCTTCATCTCTAATTAAATATTAACTGGTTAATAAACCGAATAAAAATTAAATCATATTTCTATGATTATCTCTTTTTAGTTTTCTAATAATGCAGGGTGCCACACCAATCTAGTACTGCGCTTAAATTCGTCATGTCATGAAAGACGAAATCTCATCAGAATCTACTTTACGGTGGTGCGAAATTGACTGCAGCCGTGATGCCAGGTCAGGACCAGGAACATTGTAGATTCTTCTTTGTATTTTGTCAAGAACCTCCCGATAAATAGCAAAAGGCACAGACCAAATGTGGTAAGAATATTCAATGAAAATATAAATGCCAGACTGATAACCGTGCAAGGAGATTCTGTAGAGAACGACATTTTGAATCGAATTTCTTTGTAGCAGACCCAATAATCACTCGATATAATCATTCTAATTGATATCAGTGTAAATCGCAATGCGTTACTTTTGTGGAGGTTAGCATCAGAAGGCCGAAATATTCTATGATTAAATACGAGCTGTTTAATTTTGGAGGCGTTAAAATTAACAAGTCTTTTCTTGCCCGAGTTAACAACAGATTGATTTTTAATATCAGCGGCCAATTTGGCATCGAACCAATCGGACAGGGAATACATTCTAATTTTCAGTTGTACTATCTTACTCCACGTTTTTCTGGATTTGTATCACTAACTTCTCTGTCGAAAACCCTCCAACCGCCAGAATGTTCCATTTAAAATGATAATAAAATAAAAATATGTCATCTCAGATTTCAAAATAACACTATTCCACGCCAATCAAAAACCACCTATCATGACTAATCTATCCATAGATTTCCATGGCTGTTAAAAATCTGTATATGGAGTATAAAAGCTGGCCACTCGTTTTCGTAGATACTCGTCCACTAGGCGCATTTGTGTTTATTCAACACCCACAGAACCTACTTGTGGTTTATACTGCAACTATGCTGAGCAGACGTTAGTGACAGCGTTTCTCTGGGAGAGAGCGTGTTATCCAACATAATCAACAATCTGAACAAAGCCAACACACTCAAATGACTTGTGACTTCGTGTTAACATAGCTATCGACAGTCCCCAAGTGTCTCGTCTAACCAATTTTCACTCACAAGTCTTGGGTTAAGGCTTTTCAGGCACTTTCCAAAGGTGCCACATACTGGGATCTTCCTCTTCGGGACCGATAAAGCAACTGTTGTGAGGTTCATGGCCAGAAAACGAATGTCCTAACCACTTGACCACGCGTCCTAATGGAATATAAACTCTTAGAATAGCGTTGGTGTGTTTAAGTTTCATTGAAAGTTATTCTTTCATACCGACATTAATGGCCGAAGTTTATGAAACTCAGTTGCGATAAAAACAGGTGAAAAAAAAAAGACAAACTAAGAATTCGTACTGAATACCCACGGCGGAAATTATACAAGTGTAGAGACCGGAAGTGAATTGTTCAACCTTCAAAATGATCAAGACTGGAACTTTTGTAAATTGTATCAAGTGAGACTCTACCAAAAGATGACCAAGAATATTTTTCCAGAGATCGATCGTTAGACTGTGGTGCCATTGGGAGAATTACAAATATGTCAGCAGGCAAACATAGACCCATATATAAGACCTCCTTCAACCAAAATACAGCAACTCGATTTTAAGTCACCTGAAGAGTCGGTAGGCGAAAGTTAACTTGTGAAAGATATCTCTGCCTTATTTAAGCATTGGACACTTTTAAACAGAAGACACAAGAGCCACTCAAGGTAGAGAGCTAAATGGAAAGAAAATCGATGAAAGAGATATAACGAACGCGAATAAAAGTTGAAAAAAACGATAGAAATTTAAATAAAAAAACGAAAAAGAAAAATCAAAGAAATACCTTAAAAATTTAAAATCTTGAGAAGTTGGCATTACAGAATTATTTCAAATAATTTCCTTACAATATGGAAGGATAGAAATTATTCAGATTAAAATCAAACACGATTTTGATCTTCTGCGATTCTAAACATGACATGATCATAAGAATAACATTTTGTCTGTGATCACAGCAAGAGATTTCTGAAGGCAAGGGAGAAGAATGAAAAAAATAAACAAGAGCAGTAGCAAAATCAGAGCAGTTAAAGCAAAGAAGAAGAAGAAGAAGAAGTGTAATGGGAAATAGAAACAGCAGCAGCAAAAGAAGAAGAAGAAGAAGAATGGGAAATAGAAACAGCAGCAGCAAAAGAAGAAGAAGAAGAAGAAGAAGAAGAATGGGAAATAAAATTGTTTTTCAGCAAAGCAGAAGAAGAAGAAGAAGAAGAAGAAGAAGAAATAAAAGAAAAACATTTCTGAAAAGCAGCAAAGAAGAAGAAGAAAGAAGAAGAAGAAGAAGAAGAAGAGGAAGAGAAAAGAAGGAAGCAGAAGAAGAAGAAGAAGAAGAAAAAGAATGGGAAATAGAAGCAAAAAAGAAGAAGAAAAAGAATGGGAAGAAAATGAGAAATTGAAGCAGAAAAAAGAAGACAAAGAAGAAGAAGAAGAAGAAAACAAGCAGCAGCAGCAAAAAAGAAGAAGAAGAAGAAGAAGAAGAAGAAGAAGAAAAGAAGAAGAAGAAGCAGAATGGGAGGAAAGAGAAGAAGAAGCAAAGAAGTGCATTTTAGGAAACATTTTAGAAGAAACATAATTGAAGAAGAAGAAGAAGAAGAAGAAAAAGTGTAATGGGAAATAGAAACAGCAGCAGCAAAAGAAGAAGAAGAAGAAGAAGAAGATGCAGGGGGAATAAAAACAGTAGCAGTGTGTAAAAGGTGTTGTCGAATTAGGAACGAATACCTTAATATTAAGGGTAGAGAGCTACATTAATCAGAGGGACATTAGACAGCGATTACATTTAAATTTTGGCAGATTAAATTCGGCTGGAAAGCATGAAGCCGGAAGGGATTTCTACCATCGAGAATAGGAGAAAAGAAACCTGTTAGCATAGAATTTATGACCACATCTAGACAACTGAAGAGTGAATCTCGACACCAGTTTAGTACTGCGCTTAAATAAAAAAAGAATCTACGTACGATAACGAGCAGCACATCCAAATAATCACCATGAAAATATTTATAGAACAGATTTAGAGGCAACCTTACGGCGGTGGGAAAAGTGACTGAAGCTGATCTGCTAGATCAAGACCTATAATATTGCAATTTCTTCTTTGGATCTTATCAGGGAGCTCAGGATAAATTGCACCGGGCTATATATGGCAGCAAGATTCAAAGTTTTTCTAGCAGGATAATGGTAACATGCTGTTTGGTCAACATTCAGTCCTTTCGTGTTAAATCTGGAGTGGTGAATCTCTTCAGGGAGCAGCCCTGACGATGGTGTAAGGTTACCGTGAGCTGATCAGAATAAATGGTTCATATCTCGTCCGTACCGATTAAATACAAAAGGAATACAAAAATTACATAATAGAAAGCTTGGCTGAAGGAGTTGTGGGAAAGTTGTCAGTGTTGTCAGCCAACTCCCTTATGGGCTCTACTTAAGGTATTTCTGCCTGGATTTACTTCCATAGACTTCTCCATGTTTGGATATGACCAAAAGGCATCGGAAGTTTAAATTCAGGGTTTCCCATCCCTTAGATGGCCTGGCTTCCAGGACTGTCAACCATACTTCTATAAATTTATAAGTTGGTCATGAGGCGCCAGTTGTTCGCCTTCACTCATTCACCGGCTTGGAGTTGGATTTAGTTCTCAGGGGCTTTTTTAAAGATACATGCCATGGAAGCATCTTATAGAGAGTGGCAGCTTGTTCCCATTATCACCCCCGGCTATGCTAACGTTTGGATGATATGTAATGTACGTATATAAATATTTATATATGTTATGTGTTTTAGAAGCATCCAAAAAATTAACGGCTTTTTAAATATATAAAAAGTTAGATAAACAAAATATATGGTCACTAGAAACCGTGACAAATTATGAAAGGCTATCAACATTAAATGCCTAGGAAAGCTGACGAGAGGCGCCTTGTTTCGTTAGGACAATGGCTAGTCCGATTTGACTATCATCTGTTCCCTCCAAAAAGCTTGACGTCATATCTGCTGTTGATCACTTTTTTGACTAACAAGACGAGAAGTTTTCTTTGAAGAATCAGATATCAGTTTACCTGGAAAGTAGAATTTAAATTAATGAATGCAAGATTTCACAGGTCTAGCATTAATCCTTCATAGTCAGCTCATGAACTTTTCAGCCCACCCAAGCATGAAATAGGCGTACATAAACACAAATAAATATAAAGGGGAGACAGGCCGTTCCCCCCCCCCCACCCCAAGGTAAGGCTTCAAGAACACCAGGAAAGCTGTAACACGAGGGGAAGTGGAAAAATCACCGCCCTCTGTGAGATTAGGTTGAGATCATAGACAAAGAACACCATTGGAAAATTCGTAAACTTAAGGAATCAGCACATATGCCAGACCACAAAAATCTCCTGAGCCGACCAAGTATAGAAATGAATACAATATGGGAACCAGTAATAAGGAGTGCTAGAGAAAAGCGATAATAACAAAAAAATTGCAATATGAGCTCTGGTAAAAACATGAAATGATAACAGCAAAAATTGCAATATGAGCACTGGTAAAAAAAGATGATGCCGAAACGTTGTAATAAATATGGCGACAAAGATGAGGACAACAATCCGAAGAATGTAAATAATGTACATAATACCTCATCTCAGAAATATACACAAATATCGAATCGTTTGTTCATTTTGGAAAAAAGATAGCAGAAAGAAACAATGAAAATATAAATCGAAAATTAAGACTGAAATACTAAGGGATTATGAAGTCATCAAACAATAAAATAATTTTGTGTCACTTTTTTTGACAGTACTAACACTTATACTATCAATTGATAAAAATGAACGAGGATAGAAAATGCAAAGTTGATAAATATAATTTAGGTAAGAAAAAACAGAAAGTATATATAAGACAAATGGTCTCTAGGTTAGTTGTAAAAAAAAAAAAAAACAACAAGTAAATACTAATACAGAAAAACACGGCAACTATGGAAAATATTGTGAAATAATAATAAGCAATACATATATCACTTCAAAGAAATATAATAATCATAATATAATAAATGAAAAAAAAACATGCTTTACTATGAAGAAAATATTTGTAAGGAATATTAATAAATATCTTCACATAAATAATCACTTGCAGGACATGCATTTTTATACCAACAACTATCATAAACACTATACTTAAAAAATGTAAGATCCAGATACCTGAGGATGATGTGATCTAGATTTTTCACTCTAAACCACAACAAACATTTGATACATTCAAAAATCAGATATAATAACAATATCCGTTTATCTCGCATGATAAAGGTATCAACATGTTTGGTCAAAATTCAATCCTTTGGTGGTGAGACTGGAGTAATCTCTCCTGGGTGATGGTATATGGAGGCCTTGCCCGCCTTCTTGGCCCTACCAACAAGATCCTATATAGGGCATTACATTTGGGAGTGGCTTGGCTGCAGGTTTTGCCAGAAAAATTTCTGTCTGGATTTACTTCTATAGCCCTTTTCATCTTTGGATATGACCACAATGCATCAGAGGTTTTCCTTACCCTAGATGGACTGCCTTCCTGGGCTGCTTACCCGCATCTACCCGAAACAACTGGTTATGAGGTGCCAGTGTACTATCTTCGCCCATTCTCTGGATTTAGTTGCTAGAGGCTAATTGAAACGCATGCTACGGATGCATTTTATAGACAGTGGGAGCTTGTCCCCTCTATCGCCCCCAGCTATGATAACCTTTGGAACATATATAATGTACGGATATAAACATTATTATATACATTATTTACATTATTCAGACTATTGTCCTCATCTTTGTTGCCATATTTATTACAACTTTATTTCGCTCACTGGGGTAGACTGTTCTAGTAAAAGTGTTCAGTTCGACATTCCAAACACCTGAAGAAGGTTGGAGCGCACAACAGCCGAAACGTTGTAATAAATATGGCGACAAAGATGAGGACAATAGTCTGAATAATGTAAATAGTGTACATAATACCTCATCTCAGAAATATAGACAGATACTGAAAGGCCGAAACGTTGTAATAAATATGGCGACAAAGATGAGGACAATGAGTCTGAATAATGTAAATAGTGTACATAATATGTCATCTCAGAAATATAGACAGATGCTGAAAGGCCGAAACGTTGTAAAAAATATGGCAACAAACATGAGGACAATAGTCCGAATAATGTAAATAGTGTACATAATACCTCATCTCAGAAATATAGACAGATACTGAAAAGGCCAAAACGTTGTAATAAATATGGCGACAAAGATGAGGAAATAGTCTGAATAATATAAATATTGTACATAATACCTAATCTCAGGAAATATAGACAGATACTGAAAGTTAAAAAACGTTGTAATAAATATGGCAAAAAGATAGGACAATAGTCTGAATAATGTAAATAATGTACATAATAACTCATATCAGAAATATAGACAAACATTATTATATATTTTACATGTTTTAGAAGCTCAAAAAAAATTAACAGTTTTTAAATATATAAGACATTAAGTAAACAAAAACACAAAAAAGTAAGACATTATGAAATAATACATAAATAAATAAAGACAAATATTGAAAAGTTTGTTAATCTTAGAAAAAGATAGCAAAAAGAAAAAATTAAAATATAAATCTGGATTTAAGTCTAAAATACTCAGAGCTTATGATGTTATTATTTAAACGTACAATAAAATAATCTATACTACCTTTTTGACAGAACTAACAATTAAACTATCAAGTGATAAAAAATGAACGAGAGAAGAAAATGCGAAGTTGATAAATATAATTTAGATAAGAGAAA